>JAUPFT010000020.1:41979191-42116691 GCA_036936625.1 Parnassius smintheus behrii | reverse complement strand
GTACCTACGGTGTCATATTTTCTTTCTCTTTCTTCACGCGTATAAGTAGTTCTAGTATTTTCGCCGTTTTTAAGTGCCGCGATGTTCGTTCATGACGTGTCTATATATAATACGTCATTGGCTACTAAGCTATGTTTTATCAAAATACACTCTAACCTGGTATTGTGTTTTTGTATAAACAAAAGTTAGTAATAGGTACGTACATTGATGTTTTAAAATTGCTCAACTCAGCAGAACAAAATTGCGATTGCATGCAAAAAATTTTGCCAACATCAATTTATTTATCCTTGGTAGATTTACTTCCGTGATGCATTTTCAATAAAATTCGCAATAAAACTCAATAATCGTAATGATTTTCAAAATAACACAGCACGTTAGCTAGTTCTCTTAATCAGTAATACAGAACACTAATATCTTTAGGCTGGATCTTTGACGTCACGACATGAATAATATGGCGGACACCGTTTTACAGATTTAAGGCACAGACGAAAAAAATATTTTTAAAATTGAAATATAAAAGAAGTATGCCCACTTTCCATACATTGATTGACCTGTCATTTGATTCTTTTTACAGGTCGCGTCTACCTACAACTACTGTTGCATAAAATCAATTATCGTTTATAATAACATAATAACTTATCACCTTTTTATTTAGAGGCCAGGGAAAAATGCTATAAAGTAAATAAATTTTACAGATTATAAGCTGTCAACTGTACACTATGGTATACTATGGCGTGGAAAGAAAAATAACTTCCACACCATAGTATAAAACCACAAAAAAGCATACCTATCTGATCATAAAATAATAAGATAAGTAACTAAAAACAATTGGTTATTTTGAACGTTCATAAACCACATGACAAATTAATAAGATTTTCGTAGTCTGTGAAACGAAATGCGTAAAACACCTTTCTTTAAATATATATTGTCATGGCTTCTGGGCTTTTAAGTCATTTTTAAACGCGTTCCTTCTCCAAAAGTCTATTGAGAACGATAAACATATTAACATTACTTTTTTTCCTGGCTTTATTGAAAAATTCTATTATGCGATACGAAATAAGCAAAATAAAGGCAATTTTATAAGATATTTTACATTACTAGACGCGTTAGAAAATTTTCAGGTCAAAATTGGACATGATTCTTTATAATGCAATTTTATAAACAGAAATCAATATTCTCGTTTACTTTTTACAAAGTCTATCATAAATATATATTATTTGATTTAATTTTACATGGTGTAAAATACCATATTTATAGATCCCGCCAGGCGAAGCTGGTGCTCTTGTTAATGCAAATAGAATAAGAGCGTCTAGAAATTAAACTTATCTATTGCGACGACAATAACAACGTGAAACATTGCAGAGAGGGATATATATATATATATATATATATATATATATATATATATATATATATATATATATATATATATATATATATATATATATATATATATATATATATATATATATATATATATATATATATATAGAGAGAGAGAGAGAGAGCGCTGGTTTTATTGTTCTTTACGAGCTACCTGCATTACAAAGCACTTTTAATATTTGTAGTACCTCAAAACGTGAGATTATTCCACTTATAGTAAAACTAAGTAGTTGAATAAAACTTATTTTACGGATTTTGTCGCATTTAATTAAAACTTTCTTAATTCTTGACGTTTCTGGCACTTTACAGCACCCAAGGTCACGAAGACGATAATCGGGCACCAAAAACTAAGACGAAATCCGTGATAAAATCATTTAAGTTTATTTAATGTGAAGTACTCGCTTAAATATAATTAACCTTTAAGTGATTAGTTATTGTGACTGTCTCGTTCATGTAGAAGTCGCAAAAGCGATTGCCTATTATGAGGTCCTGGGTTGACCTAAAATCAGTTATTGCGTTTTTGTGTAAATTATAAGAAGCTGCTCGGTGTTAGAAAATTAGCAATGTTCCACTCCCGTGTCTCGTAATGCTCTAGTCCTGTGCCTTGTCCATCCCTTGTCGAGTCTGATTACCGTCCCATCGGACTATGAGCGGGAGGGAAAACAGAGTGTACCTGTCTTTGTATCTCAAGGCCCCATACAATAACTATATAATATCTAATAAGAATTTGAGTTTCACATCATTGTCGGAGCTTTTGATTCATCATTTTCACAATAGTTCACATGCGCAGACATAGATTCGCACCACTTTTACGTATAAAAACCCACTTCAAACCAGTACTCAATCGATAAAACAAGGGCGTTAATTCACCGTCCTTCAAGCTTCCACCAAAACTCCACCAATTAGTTATTTTTATGACATTTAAAAAAATAATGAAATATCACTGTACAATTTGTAATTAGGTTTGATAACACAAAACTTCAATTAATTGGTAAGGATGGAATTCATTTTCAACAATCGATTTTTTTTCTAGAAAAATGGCAAATGCGTGCTTCAAGTTATTTTGATTTTTTTTTATTAAAAAGAGCATTTTAATTAAAAACACTCTAGAGAAATTCAAGTGTTTTTTTAATAAAAACTCTCTCTTATTTCAAATCACAATCGTATATTTAACAGTATTAGTAACAGTTCATTTTGAACCTGGAACGTTAAGAAAGTTTTTAATTTTGTATTCTCTACGTTCAAAGTATAGAATTTAAACAATTTTCATTAAGTATTCCTTTTTTCTATGAATAAGGGCGCACGCTTCAAATTATGTTGGCGAGGAAAACTCGATTTGACCCCAGTTTGAGCACTTTGAGAAGATAGAAATGTCTTTCTTTTCTCACAATGAATAGCGAATACTAAGCCCTACAGCAGTGGCGAAGCTTCTATTAAAGCCGAAAAGCCGGGCTTGCCTTATTAAAACTGAATCAATCAATAATATCAATCAATAATATCAACTAATAAAATAACTCATAAACTGTTTCTAATTATTTCAATTTTCCCGCGCACTCCACTGTTCGACACATGTCGACCGATGACCTCGTATTGCCTTAGCGACACGTTTATACAAAAGTACTCTGTGGCGATACTGCTGCTGTCATAAAGTGAGTTTTAATAGAGCGATTACTTGTCTCCCTTGCTCGCGTGGGATTTTTACGGGACTTTCGAGAAGACGATCGCTCTCTTTCTAACCTATGGCAAAATATTCTATAATGAAATATAACTACGAAATGTTTATATAGCAATTACTATTAAGCCAACAAGCCTGGCTTTGCCATGAAGTTGTTTAGGAGTGCGTTAGCGACTAGCGAAGTGGTTGCGGGCCCCTCGTATGCAAGTTCACATCACATTTCAATGTTTATGTTTGTTTTGGTTGTGTTCGTTAAAAATTTATGCTTTTTCGAAGTTTTTCAGTGAAAATGTGAAAATAATAGTGTTCATTGTGATGAATATAAGTGTGTTGAAGTGCTAATCGGCAAGGAAAGTAAAAATCTTTAAAAATTGAAAATATTGAATATTAAATATTTAAAAATATTGAAATTTAATATTCAATAAACATTTCTTCATACTTTAAAAATATAGGTACAGGACTCTAGTATTAAAGTTTAATTAAGTTAGGCGTATTTTAGGTTTAATAACTCAATATTTATATTAATAGTAATATATGAGTTTAAAAATATCATTTTGTACGGTTTATTATGAATTGAAAATGAATAATTATAATTATAATAAATAGTCATTATTTTATGGTAAAAAATTAGCAAACCTTTATCTTCTCATTATAACTATCTAATTCCTGTCGTAATCTGTTCTTTTATGCATATAACTTAAACAAAATATAATTTCGAGGTTTCACATCTGCCAGGCGTTTTTTAACTTTGTACATAGTTTGTTTGTACTTTGTTCATGCTTTTCTTTTGTTCATGTATTGTATTGTTTCTAAATATCTCAAGCAAACCCAAACGGCTCTTTTCAAAAATCACCGAAGGTGTGCAATTGCATATTATGTCATACAATATATCTAGCGGTAGTATGCTTTCTGTGTGCTTTGTTAAACACGTCCTTGTCAGCACTGAATATGAAACTAAAGAGTGGAGACAGCTCAAGATTGGTGTATTTTTATTAAACTGCTAAAAACAAGAAAACCATATCTTGGGCTTGCCCTAGTTTGGAGCCCAAGCTTCGCCACTGCCCTACAGTAGGTAGTACTAAGGTAAGGTAAGCTAACTAAGAGGGGTTCGGTGTATGACAAATAACAAATATACACAGCTTCAAGGAAATATGTTCTTAGTCTCATACATTGTTTTCATTAAATTAGTGTGACAAACAAGCACACAGTTCAACAGATGGTAAATGGATGCTGTGGTCTATACACATCTAGATGTATCCTCGATTAAGAATCAAAATGCAGATACGCTGTCACCCCTAAGTACTAAAATGGAATGAATCGTTAAAAATCAAAGTTTTGGACGGCATATTTTGATTTTTTTTCGTAATTTTTATGTTTATCGACTCATATTTAAATTTAAACTGTATGCTAACATTAATCCTTTTGCTGCCCTGTATATTACATATAGGTCATTACTATTGTCATACTATTGTGGCTGAAAACCGGAAAGTGAAAGTGTTAATATGGATGAAAAGAGCGATGGTTGCCATAAGTGAAAAGGACAGGTACTCTTAGTGGGGAATGGTCTGCAACGGTTTCTGTGTAATGAGGTAATCCTAATTCAACGGTATTTTTTTACTTTCCATTTGTATTGTCCACTACAGCCTATAAATGTCTACTGCTAAATGCTAAAGACCTCCTCCATGGATTCCTCATATCATAGTTGCCACGCTTAACAGAATAGATGTCAACTGTGTCTTCTATTATTTTTAGATGTTATCAAAAAGATGCTTCTGTCCATCTCTTGTTCCATTTGTCACAGTTGCCACTTATGACATCTACGGGACAATATAAGGGTAGTGAATTCTCCTCCTCCAGGTGGGTGACGTATGTTCAGCAGTGGACGTTTGATAGGTTTCAAGAGATGAGTGAATGGGAGGCACCACAGGTCCATATGTTGTTGAGAACTGGAATTATTACTTCTTTTTAACTCTTTTTATTATATTTAAGAAACACAAAAATGGGAATTACCCCGGAGTACCTTTCGCTCTTTGAACATTATTTCTAAGGAGACGTAGATTTGGTAGATATAAAGAATTTCGTTCAGAAAATAAAATTTTAAATTTTCACGTTGAATAAAAAATTAATTAACTACAACCGGGCGATAACTCTCTAAGCTTATGACTGTGATTCGGTATCAAATTTTTTTTCTTATATATGGTTAATTATAAATACCAATTTTAGTAATTTTTTTATCTAAGCAGTAATTAGTTTATACTAAATCTATAAGTTAATTTATTATAGCTTTTCAAATTATTACCAACGATGAAGTCGTAGAGTGGGCATGAAAGATTACCTACGTTTGTTTTTTATGCTTGTTAAAGGTTTGTAACTACCTTTGACAAGCATAAAAAATTTAATACCTAAAATACTCTTGTTGAGCAGTGGACTTTTGAATGTTCAAATATACTCGTAAATCGACATTTTACAAAGGTGGTACACTATACCATATATTAAAATACAAAAATCGTTTTTTGGGATATTTTGATAGTATTTGGTGATACATTCGATCACAAAGCCTATAAGTATGAAAAAAAGATGACTTAAAATAATTATAAAAAAAAATGTAAGTACTGTACCATCAGTGTGTAACGTTAATAACTTTTTATTAATGATGAAGTCACCTCGTACAAACTATTCAAAAGTTGAAATAAATCAATAGTTTAGGAAAACAATTCATCTTAGCATAGCAGTGGCCAATGCAAAGTTGATTTTGAATCAATGTAATCGTATTTTATAATTGTACGAGCATGTAATGCAACGTACAATTGTTAAGTCATCATTTCACAACTTGACCTCTTTTACATATTTCCGCGGCACATGTATTTTAAAATCAGTTCGCCGATAGCCATCAAGAGCGCTATGCGTACTCATTATCAGTAGTTCTAGCCTTTTAATTTGTATACTTGTCCATAATATATTTATCAAACTTATCAAGCGTTATCATCCCCTTAGTGTCTGTACTACCCCGAACATTGGTCCTTCGAGCTTTCCGAAAAAGCGGGACCTCGCCACGTTTTCCCTTACATTGCGGCGTGTGCCTGTCAGCGTTTCCGCTCAGCAACCTATTGGATTCTTTCGAACACGTGGCGCGTAGTGGCGTGACTGTTACTCTCCTATCAAGAAACCTGTGGCGTAGCAAGTATCAGACGGTGTGCGATCAAGGTGCATGCCTTGTCTGAAGATCGAAGTCTCTGGTCATTATCAGTCGGTGAGCGAGTCAGCTCACATTCGCCGTTCAGCAGATATCAAGTAAGATCAGCCCTTTTTCTCTTCTTTATCATGTCGAAAATGGACGACTTCCTTGCTAATCAGCAGCAAATCTCTCAGGCGATAGAGCATGTCTTTACCAATTTCAAAAAAGATAGCTCAGAAAGGAAGACAGCAGACTATATACAACGTAGATTAGACATATTGGATAAGTATTGGCTAGAGTTCAAAAATAATCATGCAAGATTATCAGAGTTCGGTATTGAGTCTAATAGCTACTTTACGAATCAAGAATTTCAACGAGTAGCCGAAAGATACGGGTCTATTAGGCTTCATATACAGAACTATCAGCCGCTTACAGAGGAAAGGCCCAGAACGCCTCTTCTGAAGCCACCAACTTTTGTCATGAGAGAAGGCGAATCCTCCCGACAATCAGGGCAAGCCACAGGCACGTCGAGCAGGACCGACGATATGCTGAAAAAACAGTTTAGTAATTTTAAAGCTTTCCAGCGTACTGTAGTAAACATTGACCTTGATTCCGTGTCACAAAAGTGGGAATTTGATGATTTATTACGGACGATTCAAACCCGGTGGGCAGCCATTGACACACTACACTGGGACTTAGATAGCGAACTGGAAGGGTCGAACAAGGAATATGAAGATACTTTTATCAGATACGAATCGGAATACAATAGAATCAAGAAAGCCATTAACAGAAAAATGTGGTCAGTGGCTCACAGGGAAAAGTCTACGCCCCAGATGGAGATTCCGACTTTCAGTGGAAGTTATAACACCTGGACTTCTTTTAAAGACCTTTTCACTGAAACAATACATAACAATCCATCCATGTCCAACGCGCAGAAGATGCAGTATCTCAAGACCAAGGTGAAAGGAGAGGCCGAGAGATTAATCCAGCATCTCAGCATTAGCTCTGATAACTATGATGTGTGTTGGGACATTTTAAATCAAAGATTTAATAACAAGAGGCTTATATTTTCATCCCATATCAGTTTACTTTTAAATATTCCTGTTATGCAACATCAGTCCCTGAATCATATCAAGCGCATTCATGATACTACAATTGAGTGTCTGAATGCTATCAAGAACCTAGAGGTCGATGTAAGCTCTTGGGACCCTCTGATTGTGTACATTTTGTCTCAAAAATTAGACACCGAATCGTACACAGATTATATCGAATCCGTTAAGCACCCAAGAGAGTTACCCATGCTGAACGAGTTTCTGGATTTTTTGGAAACCAAATTCACTACGTTAGAATCAGCTCGTAGGAAGCAAGATAACCCTACACAAAAATATCAAGGAAACTTAAAAGTTGTTAACAACAGTAATCAAAAACCGAATTACTACAAAAATTCATTTTCTTCAAGCATACGGATGACGCCGAAACAATCAAACGGCAAAAATATCATGACTAAAAACAAATGCTCTCTGTGCAACAGCGATGACCACGGGATTTATTTCTGTCAAAAAATTTTAAATATGTCGCCAAGCAGTAGAAGAAAAATGGTGGCAAAATTAAATCTTTGTCCTAATTGTCTATATAACCACTATGGAAAGGCGTGTATTTCAAATAGACGTTGTCGTGAATGCAATAAGGATCATAATAGCCTTTTACATGAAACAATAAAACAAACAAGTATTGCGACACCGGAAACAGCGGCCGAAGGTGTCGGCCCGAGCGGCGCCAGTAGTTCAAATGCTTACTCCGGGAAAAACGTCAAAAGTAGTTCGCACGTGTCGTTTCCGAATGAACCGATCGAGGTATTGTTACCAACTGCGATTATCAAGGTGGAATCAGCAGATGGAACTCTACATAAAATGCGTTGCCTTTTGGACCAGGGTTCTCAAACATCTTTAATAACGGAACGGGCTGCTCAGTTATTAAGATTACCAAGAAGAAGCTGTAAGGGTGTAATATCAGGTGTGGGCGATAAAGGAAGTAATTGTAAGGGGTTAATTACCATACAATATTCATCACTTATTACAGACTTCAAGTTCAAGACGGAGGCACTTATCATGAAGAGCCTTATCAAAAACTTGCCTAGTTATACATTTTCAAAACCGGATTGGACGTACTTAGACCATATCAAGTTAGCAGACCCCGAATTTTACGTCAGTCGTCCAGTGGACATTCTATTAGGTGCTGATGTATACTCTGCTATATTGTTGGATGGCATTTGCAGAGTAAACTCGTCCCTCCCGACGGCTCAACAAACGCAGTTGGGATGGATATTGAGTGGAAACGTGAAAACTTTCCAATGTAATGTGGTGCTACATAATTATGAAGATATCTACAAGTTTTGGGAGCTTGAAGATATTTCAAAACCAGCAGAAATCTCATCAGAAGGTCAACGCTGCCTTCAATATTATCAAGCCACTACCAAACGCCGAGAAGATGGCCGGTATGAAGTCAGGCTGCCGATGAAACCCAACTATCAAGAAAATTTGGGACACTCTAAAAACAAAGCGATCCGACAATTTTTTAAATTAGAACAAAAATTTCAAAAACAGCCAGATATTGCGCAACAGTATAAATTATTTATTAATGAATACTTGTCGCTCGGACACATGATACCTGTAGATAAAGACGGTAATATGACCCCTGAATGCTTTTTACCTCATCATTGTGTCGAGCGCCCCGAATCTGAGACTACACAATTGCGTGTAGTATTTAATGGCAAATCAAAAACATCCAGTGGGTTTAGCTTAAATGATCTCATGTGCAGGGGGCCTAACCTACAACAAGATCTCCAAAGTCTCATTATCAAGTGGAGACAGTTTCAGTTCGCGTTCACAGCCGACATAGAAAAAATGTTTAGGCAAATATGGCTCAACCCAGAAGACTCTAAATTACAAAAAATAATATGGAGAGATGATCCGTCAAAAATTTTAAAAGCTTATCAATTAGCAACAGTTACATATGGCACTAAAGCGGCCCCTTTTTTGGCCATGTGTACTATCAAACAATTAGCTCGAGATGAGAGGCCAAACTATCAAGAGAGTTCGGCTCCACGGGTACTTGAGGAGTCATTTTACATGGATGACTTAATTCACGGAGCTCATTCTATTGAATCAGCAAAGCGGTTAAAAAGGACCTGAGCAGTTTATTAAGTTCTGGTGGATTTAACTTAAGAAAATGGAAGTCTAACTTACCTGATTTACTAGAAAATGCGACAGCTGAGAAGAATTATCAAGGAAATTTTGACTTCAAGCAAGCGGAGTCAACGAAAACCTTAGGACTCGGATGGAATCCACAAGGAGATTATTTTACTTTCAATTCAAAATTAACTACGTCGTTATCAAGACCGACCAAAAGAATAATGCTATCAGAGATATCTAAACAATATGATCCCATGGGATGGATCGCTCCACTCACCACAAAACTTAAGATTTTATTCCAAGAGACCTGGAAAGTGGATATTAAATGGGACGAATACGTACCTAATGAAATTCACTTACAATGGAATGAGATTAGAGTAGATATCGAGCAGATTAAGTGTTATCAAGTGCCCAGATGGCTAGGAACAAGAGACAAAGACAGCATCGAACTGCATGGGTTTTGTGATGCAAGCACTAAGGCATACGCTTGTGTCGTGTACTGTAAAATCCAGCGAGGGAATTCGTCATCAATTACATTGGTAGCTGCCAAAACAAAACTCGTGCCGCTCAAAAAGACAGTATTTCTGCCTCGCCTAGAGTTAAGCGGAGCATTGCTACTATCCAAGTTAATGGTAAAAATTACATCAAACCTGTCTAGCTACGAAATCAAGATCTATGGTTGGGTTGACTCGACGGCGGTGCTGGGTTGGCTTCACGGTGATCCAGAGAGATGGAAGCTATTTGTAGCTAATCGCGTGAAACAAATAACAGCTTCAATGCCACCTGAATGCTGGCGTTACGTCAAGTCAAAGGAAAACCCAGCTGATTGTGCCAGCCGAGGTCTAAACGCAAGTCAACTCAGAGATCATACTCTGTGGTGGCAAGGGCCTAATTGGTTGACTTCATTTCGTCAAGAAAATGAAAAACAAGCAGAATATACCACCGATCAAGAGATGAGAAAATTAAAATCGGTGAGCGTTACACAAGTAGCCTTCAAGCGTGAAATTATACAGCAATTATTAAAAAGTTACAGTTCATTATCAAAATGCGTCAAAGTATTAGGCTGGATTTTAAGATTTATCTACAGAAAGTCAAAAGAAAACTATTTATCAGTATCAGAGTTGCGAGTTGCGAAAGTTTTAATTATCAAACAAGTACAGCAAGAGGAGTTTTATAAGGAAATAAAAGATTTGCAAGCGAGAAACAGCGTGAATAGCAGGAGCAAACTGTATGAGTTGAACCCAATTTTGGACAAGGATGGAGTTCTTCGAGTTGGAGGGAGACTTAGAAATGCTAACCTCGATCCCGAAACTAAGCATCCAGCTATTATCCCGAGACACTCAAGATTAGCTATTCTTATCATAGACGAAGCACACGAGCTCACTTATCACGGAGGGGCACGATTAACAACGGCTTTCAGACGAAAGTACTGGATGCTCGGCGGTACCAGAACCACTAAATCAAGACTTCGCCACTGTGTTAAATGTCGGCGACACACTCCTGACCAAAACTATCAACTCATGGGAGACTTACCTTCAGCAAGATCGAATCCATCCAGGAGTTTCTTTCATACAGGTGTTGATTACAGCGGTTTTGTATCCGTAAAGGCCAACAAGGGTCGTGGTGGCAAGACTACCAAGGGATATATCGTAGTTTTCGTTTGTATGGCCACAAAAGCCGTACATCTGGAACTGGCATCCGACTTGACAACATCAGCGTTTTTAGCAGCGTTACGCCGCATGGCAGCAAGACGAGGAACTCCCAGACACATCTACAGTGATCAAGGTCGCAATTTCATAGGTGCTAACAATATTTTGCAAAGAGAGTATTCAGCGATTCAAGAAATATTCAGCCCAAACTTTATGTCGGAGGTTGCCAGTTTGGGAATTGAATGGCACTTTAATGCCCCCGCTTGGCCATCAGCGGGCGGCTTATGGGAAGCTGCGGTTAAGAGCTTGAAATATCATCTTAAGCGCGTAGTTGGCGAACAAGCGCTTACTTTTGAAGAATACAGCACCCTACTTTCTCAACTGGAGGGATGCCTAAACTCGAGACCTCTATGTGCATTAACCGAAGATCCCAATGACTTAGACGTTCTAACACCTGCCCACTTTCTTTCAAGTGGTCCTATGTTGAACATCTACGATACCGAAACTGATTTAAGGACAAGGTGGTATTTAATCCAAAAAACATTTAACGATGTTTGGGAAAGATGGCGCAATGAATATTTAACCCAATTAGCGGCCAGGAATAAATGGAGAAAACTGCAGCCAAATATCAAAGAGAATGACATCGTCATTATCAGGGACGAAAACCTTCCTTCGGGAAAGTGGCCCCTCGGCCGAGTTGTGCAGCTACACCCGGGCATTGACGGGTACGTCAGAGTTGTCACTCTTAGAACCAAAAACGGAATCTTACAACGGCCGATCGTGAAGTTTTTAATTTTACCGGTTGTGCAAAATCAAGAAGGGACAAGCAGTTCAACAGAAAAACAAAACCAAGAAAATGAAAATAAATCAATCCCTAAATCAAGCAGAAGAAAACAATATTGCTTAATATCAATGATTAAATCGCTTTTATTATTCTTTATTGCAATCATCCCGACAGTACAATGCTCCTATAACATAACACCATTACAAAACAGCAGTCTCTATTTTGATACAATAACAAGCATGCATTTAATACGAGACGACTGGCGCCTCGTTGTCTACTATGACACATTCCCTTATCAAGAAGGTAATACGGCGCTAACAAAATATATACAATACTTAAATAACATGTGTGTAATTATGAAGGCACGATCACATTGCGAAGAGATCTTGTTGCAACTTCGGCACGAGTTCACGGAACTGCAATATTATAATAACATTTTAACTATTCAACATGATAACATACTAGAAACCCGCCCACGTCGCCGGCGCGGCTTAATCAATGGTGTAGGAAGTATTGCTAATAGTTTATTCGGTATTTTAGACGAAAGTTTTGCCGAAAAATATGAAAAGGACATTGAACTTATCAAGCGAAATCAAAACCATTTAGCAATCCTATGGAAAAATCAAACGACCGTAGTGGAAGCGGAATTTAATTTACTAAAACGCACTAAAGAAATCATGGAGAAGAACCACAAGAATATTAACAGAAAAATTATATCTCTAGAAAATTCAGAGGATCAACTCAAGAGGGAGCTTCAGAATATTTCCTTCACGAGTGAATTTATCAGTACAGCCATGCTAACAAGTAACCTTATTATCAGCCTCAGAAATATACAACAAAATTTACTCGACACTATTACAAATATATACAACGGAAAATTTAATTTCCACTTGCTATCTCCCAACCAGTTAAGACAAGAACTGAACGTTATAGCAGGCCAGCTCCCTAAAGACCTATCATTACCAATAGATAACTCTAATTCGTATGAAATCTACAACTTACTGCAGGTGCGAGCTCGAATAAGAAGTAACTATATCATTTTCGAAATCAAGATACCTCTCATCAGCAGAGATATGTTTGAAGTCCTGGAAGTCATACCAGTACCTTATATATCAGAAAATAAAGAAGAAATTTCCGTAGTACCAGTATCAAGATACATCGCTATCAACTTGAAAAAAGACTCCCTAGTGCCACTGACTGAAAAGGACCTGGATTTATGTACTAGAAGAGATCCCAAAATTATTTTGTGTCATCATAAAAGACCTATTTACTACATAAAAGATGATCATAGTTTCTGCGAGAATCTGCCCTTCTCAAGAAAATGTAAAACAGTTACCAGACCCTGCTACAATCGCTGGATAGAACTAAATAAACTAAATACATATTTCTATTTTTGTTGCGACCAGTGCAAAACGAAGTTACTATGTGACGATCAAGTTACGGCAGTGCAATAGACCCGCTCTGGCCTATTTAATGTTGGTCAAGGTTGTATAGTCAAAGCAGCTGATTTCTTTGTTTATTCACACCGACAAGAACTTAGCGAAATGAACATCAGTTCTGATATACAAGCCCCTAAGATATCACCAATTAATCACATCATCAATATATCGTTACCCGATCGCTCCTTACCGAACAATACGAATGATGATATAGCCAATAATCTACAGATGATCAAGGAACAGATTGAATTTATGAAGAACAACGAGCCCCTAGCAGAGAGGGTTTCTTATCATGATGTCCACCACTACGCTGCGATATATGTGTTATTTGCGGTCGTTGCGGTGGGCGCCCTGGTGTACAGCTGGAGGCGCTGCAGGCGGTCGGCGCCGGGAGCACCCGCGGAGGCGGGAGTGTCGGTGCCTATGACGGAACAGGAGACATCGTCGCCACATTTTCTACCGAGTGTCAGTGCTCAGTGTAGTGAAAGTGTTACGGTCAATCAGTGTCAAAGTGTGAATGCTCAGTGTAGTAAATGTTTTAGAGGCAATCAGTGTCAAAGTGTGAGTGCAAATGATTTTTCAAAAAAGAATGCACGTGTGTTTAAGCAAAACAGAAGCAGTTCGCCTGTGCTAAGATCCGTGTACGCAATTCCAAACCAGTGTACATAGACTAGTCTTAGATAAGAATATTGTTTAATCACCTTGTACATTCGTGTACTAATCAAGTTATCATTTGCACTATAGATAAGAAATAATGGTATCACCTTGTAATTAGATTAAGCCTCACTAGCATCCATCATCTCTTTTGCTTCTACTAACCCCATCTTTGCTGCCCGGGAATATGTACGAGCATGTAATGCAACGTACAATTGTTAAGTCATCATTTCACAACTTGACCTCTTTTACATATTTCCGCGGCACATGTATTTTAAAATCAGTTCGCCGATAGCCATCAAGAGCGCTACGCGTACTCATTATCAGTAGTTCTAGCCTTTTAATTTGTATACTTGTCCATAATATATTTATCAAACTTATCAAGCGTTATCAGTTTATCATCCGCTTAGTGTCGGTACTACCCCGAACAATAATCAAACCGATTATGAAATGGTATTTTTTAAACAAACCGAATTTTTGACCTTAGAAAAATCATTTTGAATCAATGTAATCGTATTTTATAATCAAACCGATTATGAAATGGTATTTTTTTAAACAAACCGAATTTTTGACCTTAGAAAACTTATTTTATAAAGAAAGGAGATAATGTGTTCTTTTTTGTATCACTAGATAATCGTCTTGGCATATGTATCTTATTACTCTAAAGGTGGATCTACGCTATGTGAGCCGAGCACGAGTTGATCACGAACTGAGCCACTCCACTCGCGGTGTCGAGTGTGGACGTACAACGAGCCTACAACAATCACTCTTCTCGAACGTAGTTTTCCGCAATGTGCTCGCGGCTCTCGGCGGATATGGATGAGTCTTGAGATATACGAGACCATGCGTCAACCTCCTTATTTTTTATAGTAATCTTCATGTTTTGGGTCCCATATCATTAGATAATTTCGATATAATTCAATTAATTGCAAGCAATCAGCTTCTCCACGTTTCCATGATGCTCGAGCGAAATGTCTGTCACTCAACACGTTCACGAGCTCATTGTGGGCGTAATGCAAATTCCTTTATGTTCGTTAAAAAACCGGCAATAGACGGAGCATAGTCGAGGACGAGCCAAACACTCGAAGCGCGTCCATTCGAGGTTTGTAAGTCGGTCCCACATTACACGAATTTGTGCTCGGCTCGTGTTCCGTTCGTGCTTGGCTCCTTTTTTTATAGAAGAGGGGGCAAATGAGCATGCAGCTCACCTAATGGTAAGTGACTATCGCCACCCATGAACAACCGCAACACCAGGGGAATTGCAGATGCATTGCCAAAAGTTTGCAGAAAGCAGTAAGTTCTTTTCTTGAAGGTCCTTAAGTCGCATCGGTCCGGAAAACTTGCCGGTGGTTGAATTTGAACAAGGAAGGAAGCTTCTAGTAAAACTTACAGTAGTGGACCGCCAAGCATCCAGGTGGTGAGGATGGTGTCAGAAATTTTGACTCGATGTGAGTTCGTAAAATTTGGCGGCTGGAACTAATTCGAACAATCCCCATGGTAGAATCGATAGAAAACCCAAAAGGATATAATATCTCATCGCAGCGCCAGTGAATTGAGCTGATCAGAAAGAACTCGGTCGTTAACGATTTGAATTGCTCTGCGCTGGATGCGGTCAAGTGGAAGGAAATGGCACTGGGGTGTCCCGGCCCAGAGATGAGAACAGTATTCCATGTGAGGCCCACCTTGCGCTTTGTAAAGTTGCAAGCAATGTATGAATAATACCGGCAAGAAATACTGTCTCGCTCTGCTGAGCACGCCAAACTTTTTAGAGGCTAATTTGGCCTTTCCCTCTAAGTGACCACGAAACTGCACATTATTCGATATGTCGACGCCGAGGATTCTGCTGCTAGCTGAGGCAGCAAGGGGAGTGCCGTCAAACTGAGTAAATACGACAAAAGGGTTCTTTTTAGTGGTTAACGCGCAAATTTGTATCTTCTGGGGATTGAATTGGACTAGATTTAGTCGTCCCCAATCCGAGACTTTGTTAAGCAAAAACTCGACTTCAGACGCAAGTCTGTCCCGGTACTCGGCGATGATTTCCCGATAAATATGGCACGGCCAATGCATAAGGCATCACCAGTGCTATCGTCCGCATAGCAATGAATGTTATGAGTTTGCTACATATCATTAATATGCAGAAGAGACAGCGTTGGTGATAGCATGCAGCCTTGTAGAACACTAGCGTGTATAAGGTTGTAATCAGCGCATGCACCGTCTACTATGACCTTGATGCTCCGATTAGGAAGAAAACTAGTGATCCAATCGCACATTTTTCGGGAAGCTAATAGGAAGGGAGCTTCGATAGAAGCGCTTTGTGCCAGACCCTATCGAAGCCTTCGCCATTTCCAAACTAACAGCCAATGCCTCCCCCTTGGACTCTACTGCTTCCGGCCATCTATAAGTAAGGTAGACCAGAAGATCAACAGCTGATCGGCCACGACGGAAGCCGTATTGGTGGTCACTGATCAGCTGGTGATTCTCAAGCTACCTCATGAGCTGGTAGTTTACAATAGGCTCCATTATTTCTTTTGCGCAAGAGTCACCTTAAGAACACTAGGAAACAGTTTTCTTTTAAAGCGTTGATAAACTAGCACACGGTCTACCAGATGGTAACTGGATACGGTGGCTCATAGAAATCTATATTAATCCTCAATTAAAAATCCTAATGCAGATGTGTTGTCAACCCTGAAGACTAAAATGTAATACCTTGTATCAAGCTAAATAAAAGCGGCCAAGAGCGTGTCGGGCCACGCTCAGTGTAGGGTTCCGTAGTTTCCCGTCCGTCACAATAAGTGTTCCCACTTATGAGTTTAAATGTGGGTACCCATTATGTTCGGCTCCAGCAGCGCTCCGCGCTCCCGCAACTGCTCCCGGTAGTGGGTACTGTTGTTTCCATCCAAGTTCAAAATGATTTTCCTAGAAAGTCCTTATAAAGTTCTACTTTTCAGATTTTTTTCATATTTTCTAAACTTACGGTTCAAAAGTTAGAGGCCCCCCCTCCTCTAGCTTTTGAACCACATTGTTTTTTACTTTTGGAGCGACTATTTCCGAAATTATTGACATTATCAAAAAATGATTTCAGTAAACCCCTATTCATTTTTAAATACCTTTCCAACAATATATCACACATTAGGTTTGAAATTAAAAAAAAATCACTTCCCACTTTACACATAGGGGGGCTATCCTAATAAAACATTTTTTTCCAATTTTTATTTTACCACTTTGTCGGCGTAATTGATACACATGTTGGTACCAAATTTCAGCTTTCTAGTGCTAACGGCCACAGAGATTAAGCGAGGACGGACAGACGGACAGACAGACATGGCGAAATTATAAAGGTTCCTAGTTGACTACGGAACTCTAAAAAGGTATCCGGTTTCCTACACTCACCATATGAAACACAGCAGCATTAACCTGCTATTTTATGCTCGTATTCTGTGAAAGCGTGGTCGAGCCGAGACATTCGTGATACAACAATAACGTAGCTCCAGCGTAGTTGTAACAAGTAATTTATTTTATAAAGTATGTTAATCCCGAATTATATACTATATATAATTTATTTGATAATATTTTATTAATTTGTTTAATAATTATATAAAATATGTTATATATTATAAATATATTTTTTAAATTTATTTTAAGTTTTTATTATATTGTTTAACACATTATTAAGTCTAAAAAATAATCGAAAATGTATAATAATGTCCTCCATACCGAATTTCAGTCACTGCTTTAACGGAGGCTAGCCCGAAGGCTAGCCTAGTCTTGTCCGTAGCCTCCTGCGCCGATGCGCAGGACAGGATTATAGTGCCCAAGTGTATACGCAGGCACAGGTGCACTATCTATTTCATCACTCTCATAATCCGATGGGACGGTAAACCGACATGACCGGAGAGAGATCAGGCGCAGGACCAACAGCTTTACTTGCTTTCCGAGGCACGGAGGTGAGACACTGCCAACTTCCTGACTCCGGGCAGCTACTGAGAATATCTTGACAGAAAAACTCAATAATAGATTTTTTTGGCCCGACCCGGGATTCGAACCCATGACCACATGATCAATAGTCGCACTACTACAATCACTAGACCAACGAGGCAGTATCGATATATCGTAATCGAAAATGTATATCAGCTAAAAACTACGTTTAACGGCATTTTCTAGTACAAACGCATTTATATCAATAACGCGTTCATTTTTCGAAAATTGCTATCTTTATTGCTTTTGTTGCGCCTTTCACGGTACTTTGTGCCTTAGACTACTCATTATATTTTGAAAGTACATACACAGACTTGACTACATATTAGAGATTATTAGCCTAAGAAAATTGGAATGTTTTTATATTTACACAGTTAAACGAATACATATTTTTTTGTAAATTTTTAATAAAATGTTAATCTATCAAAAATTTGTTGTCAAGTCATGAAAATTAAAATAATGAATTAAGTTCTTACACTCCTTCCTTTCTACGTAATAGAGTCAGCTTTGCTAACTATGCATTACTGCAGCACGAATAGGTTGGTTCCAACGCACAGGAATTCGCTCACAGAGTACTAGCGTGAAACATCAGTACAACGTTGCTGTGTTTCGTAAGATGAGTGCAGAAAACCGGAGACCCATTTTATCACGGTTTTATCAACTAACTTAATTTTCTGTTCAGTAAAAACTTTACGATTGCAACTTACAAACAACAAACTAACTTCTTGATTGGTAGAAACTTTAAACTTAGCTCAGAGCTAGACAACGCAATATAAACTTACTTTTTGTCTGTATACTTCTTTGTTTGTCTGTTCAGTACATATAGATATCAATTTTAAACTGACTTCGTAGTTTAATATGGTCAAGACTAAAAATGGTAATATTTAATTATTTATAATTATTGTTACATTGAAGAGTTGTCACCCCTGAGGATTAAGACGGAATTCTTCGTTTCCAGTAAAAGAAGTCTCCGGTTCTTCACAGTCGCCATACGAAAAATAACAAAATTTACGCTGGAATTCTGTGAGAGGCACAGAAATCTAAATAATAAGACAGTATTCAGATTTTTGTGGTGAGTGGACTCCGATCAAGCAGACCCAGTACTGGTACAACTATGATATAGCTGCAGCGCGGCTTTATCTCGTAACAATTGCGTATGTATTTTGACTCTTAACCCTTGGCCCATGAATCATATATGAACATGTCGGTTGTTTAAATTTTGTGTCTATATCACGGACAAAGAAAATTTCTATATAAATTATATAAATTTCTATGAGCCATAACCTTTACCATCGTCAGGTGAAGTATGTGTGTCACTCTTATTCTATTTAAAAGTCATTCATCCATTATATCTTATCAAAATCCACCGCTAAACATAGGCTTCGTATTATACAAAATAAAGTTTTCTTGCTTTAAATAGTCTGAATCGTATCTCATCTAAGTTACTTAAGTTTGTTTGAGTTTCGAAGCCGAGAAGTAAAATAAAAGAAAAGAAAAATTTCCCTCAAGTCTATTCGTACAGGGATTAGCGAATGGTAAAACGTACTTGAGTGTGCGGTTCTAGCGTACATTTAACTTGAGCGCGTAGTAGAGGCAACATTCGAAGTCGATTTTTGACCTGTATAAGTTTAAATACAAGTATAAACTGATACCAGGTGTAGCAGCAATAGCAAAATCTCTCCGATGAGACGGTAATTGATAGATAGATAGATCTTACGTTCTGTCTATTGCTGGACATGACTCTCTTCCCGTTGTAGGAATTACTTAACGTAATTGCTACGCTTGTCTGGAGACTGTTTGGTTTGTCTGAATAAGGATGACAAACGAGCATACAGTACTTCTGATGGTAAGTTTATCCTGTGATCCTTAGACATTGGAGACGCCAGCAACTTAAGGTATCTTCGATAAAGATTTAGTGGACTGTAATTTTGGTGCATACGGCAAAGGGGGAAATAAATAGGTGGGATAGCACGCACTGACCTGATGAGGGCTGCCTTGCCTTCCTCCTGGAGTGTCTGCTATACAGCAAGCTCGCCACGTGGTTCGGCGCACACGCACTCTCGGTTAACAGTTTCGTGAAGTCCCACACTCTCGACCTTTGCCCTTACGGGGGCGTCTCACACTTTTATGAGTTACAAAGACACAATGTCTGATGCGGTGAGTATTAAAGATAAACAGGAGATCTCAGTGTTCGTCCTGCGCGGTTTGCGGTTAATATATATAAGACGCGACGGGTGGCCGTGCGCTGCGGATGGCGTAATATCACTCAGTATAATGACGCGCGCCGAGATCCTCTTTTTCACCTCGGCGGCAGCGCGTGCGGTAGGAAAGGGAAGGAAGGAAGGAAACAAAAAATATGCACTAGTCATGTTGATAAAGTAGATATAACTTAGGACGAACTCAATGTGATATGTAATGTAATGTTGATAAAGTAGATTGTTAACTGGCGTTACCATTTCCTCCCGCCCTTAAAGGGTCACCTTTAAAAGACAACCGTAATATAAAAGTAAAAGGAAAACAAATAAATAAGCGGTATATAAAGTGAGAGGATGCGCTCAATGCGCATGTCTCATCTACTAACCTTACTTGGTAAGCGAGAAAATGTATACATAAATATAATATTGCGGTTTAATACTTTTTTAATATATATAAATATAAACTTAATTCCTAATTTAGATAAATAATTATAATCAAAATAATCGTGATTTATTGTCTTGGGAGAGGGCAAATACGAGCAACAGGACGGAGATATGTTCCCTTAGTAGTTCTCACGGTCACTACTCGAACTACGCCATCCTTCGAAGGATGAACAGACTCGACAATCGCTAATGGCCAAGCAAGGGGCGGTTCATTATCATTTATCACAATTACAACCATGCCTGGTACGATAGCCATAGACGGGGTGTTCCACTTCTGACGAACTTGTAATCCGTGAAGGTATTCCGTCCTCCACCGGTCCCAAAACGACTGAACTAATTTATCCAGTAAAGAATGCCTGTGTAACAGACTGGTAGAGTCAGATTTGACTTTGGGTGCGGGTAATGACAATAAAGGTGCGGTATTTAAAAAATGACTCGGAGTAAGAGCTGAAGGCTCTGCAGGATCAGAACTCAATACTGTCAAGGGCCGCGAGTTTAGCAAGCACTCAATTTGCGCAAGAACAGTATTAAGCTCTTCGTATGAAAGTAACTGATGTCCGATAACTCGGAACAGATGCGTTTTTACGACTTTGATCATACTCTCCCAGGCGCCTCCAAAATGAGGAGAGTTGGGACAGATGAACTTCCATGTTATACGATTCTCAGCACACTCTTGCTCAAGCTTTGGGCGGTATTCAACGTTTAGAAATTTATAGAGATCGCGAAGATACGAAGCGGCACCTTTAAAATTCGTTCCATTATCCGAATATAAAAACTGAATCGGCCCTCGTCTAGAGAGGAAACGTTCAAGCGCAGCGAGGAAACTAGAACTACTAAGATCTGTAGCGATTTCTATATGTACAGCTCGAGTCGTGAGGCATGTGAAAACACATAAGTACGCCTTCTCGCTGCGTACACCACGACAACGTACAGGAGTGTATGCGATAGGACCGGCATAATCGCGGCCCGTGTGTGTAAATGCCTTAATAGCTTGTCTTACACGACTATGGGGAAGATCAGCCTCAGCCAATTATATTATATAGATCAGCCATCAAAGGGTAAGTTGGACGGGGTCTAAGCCGGAAACATATATTACACTTGTAGACTCTGCTTCTCACAGTGCGGCGTGCGGAAAGTATCCAAAATTTTTGACGGAGCAATGACAATAACAATTCAGGCCCAGCGTGTAAATTTTTAATATGATAATAGTCAATGATCATGTTCACTACATGATCACTGCGCGGGAGTATAATTGGATGTTTTTGCGTGTAATCTAATGCGGAGTTCGAAAGACGACCACCAATGCGGATTAAACCATTCTCAATAAAAGGCCTTAAACGATTGAAAGCGGGCGAGCAAGGTTTGTTACCTTCGATATTTAAATACTCCACTGCAAAATGCTGTTTTTGCAGGGTGCGGAGGATTATAACCTCAGAGAAACTGAGATCATCAGCAGTCACTACAGTAGTGCTGCGGCGGGGCAATAATTTAGCAAACTTACACACGTACGCAATTATACGTAGAAGTTTACTCCAAGAAGAGATGCGGAGTGCGAGATCATAAATCGCAGAATTACAGACGGATGTGCACACAGTGTGCGACAAAATCTTCTTCTCAGGCATATTTGCAATAACCTCATAGTCTAAAGTACGAAGATGCCATTGAGATGGATCTAACGAAGTCCACTGAGGCCCATGGAGCCACAGGGGGTTTGAAACTAATTTATTTGGCGTAACGCCACGTGAAAGTATGTCAGCGGGATTCTCAGTACCTGCGACATGATAAAAGTTATCAGCGCGAATATTGTCGGTAATCTGAACAACGCGGTTTGCAACAAAGGTCTGCCACTTGTGTGGCGAACTCTTTATCCAGTACAGAGCTACTTTTGAATCTACAAAGGCATAGACTGATATTGCAAGGTCAAGAGAATAATTGTCGAGTACTCTGCGAAGCAATTTTGAGAGTAAAACCGCTCCACAAAGCTCAAGGCGTGCAATAGATAGTGGTTTCGTCGGTGCGACTTTAGTCTTTGCACAAATCAACTGGACGGTGTTACCGTTGACGCTCTTTACATGTATGTAGACTACGGCACCGTATGCGTGCTCGCTGGCGTCGGAAAACCCCAGGAGTGACGCAGTACAGTTTTTGGATACACCAACATGTCGCGGGATACGTAAGTCATTAAGAGCTGGTAATTCAGCACAGAATTGCCTCCACATCTTAATAATTGGCGGTGGTGGTATGTCGTCCCAATCTAAATTAAGTTGCCAAAGCTGCTTTATTAACAATTTGGCGTACGCGACTGTGGAAGCAACGAAACCCATTATGTCCCACAGGCGAGCGACAGTAGATAAGATGGCGCGCTTAGTGCACGTCACATCAGCGGGAACAGATATCTTAAAATAAAAGGCGTCACTATCGGTAGACCAATGCAAGCCTAGTATTTTATGTGGCATTGATTTATCGAACTCTACTTCTCCTGTAATTTTATGGGAAGTAGGGAGGTCATCTAAAACAGATCGACGGTTGCTATGCCATTTTATCAGGTCCCATTGGGCACCCTTGAATAAGTCTATTAGCTGCCGAGAGGTCTCACTGGCCTCGGATTCACTGGGCATAGAGAACGCGATGTCGTCCATATATAGCGAAGTAAATGCGATACGACTCGCAAGCGGATACTTTGCGCCGTCGTCATCAATGAGCTGTCTTACCGTGCGCAATGCATGGTATGGACTCGAAGTTAAACCGAAGCACACGCGATTGAAGTTCGACAGGCCTGTTGGTCTAGTGGTTAGTGACCCTGACTACTATGCCGGAGGTCGTGGGTTCGATTCCCACCCAGGACAAATGTTTGTGTGATGAGCACGATCATTTGTTCTGTGTCTGGGTGTAATTTATCTATAATATTTATGTATTTAGAAATATATAAGTAATAAGTATGTTTATCAGTTGTCTAGTACCCATAACACAAGCTCTGCTTAGCTTGGGCCTAGATGGCGTTGTATGATAGTTGTGGAATATATTATATATTATATTCCTTTAAAATAAAAATAAAAAAATTGAAGTGGTATAACACAAGTGGGTCTTGTGGACGGAAGCGGTATAGGAAGCATTGGTAACGACGATCAGAATCGCGAACAACTATTTGCAGAAATTGTTGGCGACAGTCGGCTGTCATAGCGATTGGATGTAAGCGGAAAGTTAAAATTATATTGAACAAGTCGCCTTGCAAATTTGGTCCTGAATGCAGAATATCATTTAATGATCTCCCAGTGCTAGTCTTACTGCTAGCATCCAGGACGATGCGCAGACGCGTTGACTTCTTATCTTCGCGTAAGACTCCATGATGCGGTATGACATATATTGGAGCGGGTTCATGAGAGTCATACGGCGGTGCGGGGGATATATAATTTTTAGCTAAGTATTCCTTTATGACGTCATCATATGCTAACCTTAATGTAGGCGAGGCTTGAAGTTTCCTCTCCAAGCACATGAATCGTCGTCGAGAGGTTTCATAAGAATCTCCGAGAGAGTAAACGTCATCTTTAAATGGCAGGCCAACAATATATCTACCAGTAAAAGGATCGCGGGATGTCGTAGATTTATAAAACTCTTCACATTCAATGTCTGAAGGACACTGAATGGGCGGTGCGGAGGGTGGCTGTTCAAGCTCCCAAAATCGTTGCACTAATTTGTCAACGATAGGAGACTCTAGAACTGAGCAGCACGTTAAAGAATGATTTACCTGAAGTGTCGGCACTGAGCCCATAATAACGTAACCAAATACCGTATTCAAAGCTGAGGGCCTGGACAAGTCGTTAGACGAATAAATTACGTCTGGACATAGTAAGTGCGGGAAAAGGGATGCGCCTATCAAAACATCAATTTTATTAGGCATGCTATAACATTCATCAGCGAGTCTTATGCCATGGAAGTGTGATAAGACAGATGTGTCTACCACAGCGGTGGGCAAAAGGTCGGTGATTTGATCAACAACTAGCGTTGAAATATTGAAGTTAATATTCGAGTCGAACCGTGAGAAAATTTTAATATCAATCGATTTCGATTTTACAATTTTTTCAACTCCACCGAATCCCTTTACTACAGTACATTCGGTATCGTGTTGTTGAACGCCTAAACGATGACAGCACTCTTTAGTCATAAAATGGCTTTGAGCCGCGGAGTCTAATAATATACGAATAATTTGTTTCTCTCCCTTAGCATCGTAAGCAAATACTTGAGCGGTTGATAATAAAACAGTTCTCTGCGAACGACTTGCGCGCGCGGGAGGCGGTGAACGTTGAGAAACATTCTTGAACGAAGTACACAGCGCGACGTCTGAACGCGCACCTGCGGTGAGGGGTGGCGAGTGTGCGGGCGCGGGGGTTGTAGACTTCAGTGTAACTGGCTGAAGCGGTGGAGAACGCGCCAGCGCAGGGGAAGCATTATCGCTTCTGCGGTGGAAGTGCAACAATGTGTGATGTTTAAATTTACAAACTCGACAACTATAATTTGAAGAGCAACTAGACACTCGATGACTTAAACTGAGACAATTCACACATGCATTGTTACTCTTTACGCATTTAAATCGTTCCTGCGGCGTCATTTTATTAAAGTCTGCACACTTAAATAGGTGTTGATGCACAATATTATCGCACAGACACTTTGAGCAACTAGTCGTCGTGCTTACGTACGCATGATACTTCGGCGACGAAGTATTATTACAGCGACGATTATTACCGTTACCTCGTCGATTGTTTGGTGCGCTATTAGAATTTGTACTAGAATCGGTGCGTTGCAAAACTTTGGAGCGGGTTTTAATAAAATTTACTAAATCATCAAAGGTAGGTACCATCGAGTTATGACTATATTCGAAAGAGCGAATGGTATCCGGGTCCAGCTTCTTAAGCGCGATATGAAGAACAATTAAGTCCGCGAGATTATCTAACTTTAAGTTTTGTAAAGCGCGCACTGCACTTATAAAGTTATCAGTAAATAAATCAAAATTATTTGCGGTGGCCGATTGCAATGGCTTAAATTCGAACATCTGATTAATATATGTAGATGCTAGCATACGCCGGTCTTCATATTTGTTAACGAGTGCTTGCAATAAAATTTTATAATTTTCAGCGCAAGGAGTTATACCTGAGCATACAGATAGGGCTTTGCCCGTTAGTTTACCTAGCAAATAGTATAACTTTTCAGCGTCGGTAAGCGATGTGTTGTCATGGACGGTTGATTTAAAGCTAGCATAAAATAAAGGCCATGAGCGAATGTCACCCGAAAATGGCATAAGTTCGATAGGCGGAAGTGTAAATCTGGCTTTAGATGGTGTACTAGTACTTTGTGAATTAGATTGCGAATATTGTAAATAAAGCCTATTTATTCTACCGCAAAGAGACTCAAACGCAATGAGGCTGTTATAATCAGGTTTAGCAATAGGGTTTATTTTTAATAAATGTGAATTATAATTATCTAAGACCTGTTTAAACTCAATACGTAAAGCATTAATATTAGAACTTCCATCAAGAAAACGCTCCATCGTGGAAGTGTTTATGTGGATGTCCGAGGACATATCATATATTTTTTGCACTATTTCAAATAAAGCATCTCGTTTAGCTAACAATAAAACCAATTCAGCATCAGGTGTGCCCTCATTATCCGAGGAATCGCTATTATTCGATGCTATTTGTATTTTAGGCGGCATTACAACTTAAGTTATGCGGCAAAAATATTATAATTATAAGCGGGTAGTCTGTAAGCGATCTCGCTACGCGGTTGAATTATTAAATATTAGTTTTGTTAACGATGAACTTTAATTGTTAACTTTTATAATAATTATGAAGTTATTTACAACGAATATAATGCTTAAATATATGTGCAAATAATAAATGTAATTTAACAGTATAATCTATAGATGTAGTTAAAAGTTGATGACGTGATGTGAACATACAACAAATAATTTATATAGATAATTATATGCTTATTCATTCTATGAATATAGTTTTAAAATTACTATGAATGTCACCTATTAGGACCTATTCTAGTGTTCTAATAAGGGCGGGGTTAATCCGAAGTCGGATTAAAATATAAATAATTAATTATATAAACGCTTATTACGATAACGATCTAATAAGGGCGGAAAGTCAAGGTCAATCCGGCTCGAAGGACCATTAAAAATGGAGACGCCAGCAACTTAAGGTATCTTCGATAAAGATTTAGTGGACTGTAATTTTGGTGCATACGGCAAAGGGGGAAATAAATAGGTGGGATAGCACGCACTGACCTGATGAGGGCTGCCTTGCCTTCCTCCTGGAGTGTCTGCTATACAGCAAGCTCGCCACGTGGTTCGGCGCACACGCACTCTCGGTTAACAGTTTCGTGAAGTCCCACACTCTCGACCTTTGCCCTTACGGGGGCGTCTCACACTTTTATGAGTTACAAAGACACAATGTCTGATGCGGTGAGTATTAAAGATAAACAGGAGATCTCAATGTTCGTCCTGCGCGGTTTGCGGTTAATATATATAAGACGCGACGGGTGGCCGTGCGCTGCGGATGGCGTAATATCACTCAGTACAATGACGCGCGCCGAGATCCTCTTTTTCACCTCGGCGGCAGCGCGTGCGGTAGGAAAGGGAAGGAAGGAAGGAAACAAAAAATATGCACTAGTCATGTTGATAAAGTAGATATAACTTAGGACGAACTCAATGCGATATGTAATGTAATGTTGATAAAGTAGATTGTTAACTGGCGTTACCAGACATCTACATATATACTTCTGATGGTAAGTTTATCCTGTGATCCTTAGACATCTACATATATAGTCAATCAAGATTTAAAATGCACATACGTTATCACACCTAAAGACCAAGGTTAGATGTCTCATTTCCAATGAAAAGGATCTTCAGTTTTCTACACTCTTTATACGAAACGGCATTCTGTGAGAGCGTGATCGAGCCGACCCATTTGTGCTACAACCATTATATACATAAAATAAAACGTTATAATAGTTTTATATTTCTGTAACCAAAATTTGTATATAGTTTATCTTTTGTATACTTCATCAACGAGGTCTAATTATTGATAAACATTATGTAATAATTAATTATATTGAGCCAGTTTATAATAATATATCGTTCAAAAATTACCTACGTTGCCAGCTCTACTCTCTTACAAATTATCCTCTAAATCGGTACCTTATTAGAGTACCTTAATAGAGGTTTGCAAAACATATTTTCCTCTGCGATTTTAGTTAGAAATATATTTATCTTTTTTCCCCCGCTTCCTTGCTACAATATAATAAGGTTATTTACTACTTTTTTAACCCAATATATTGTTTAGTTGTTGTCTTAACAAAGAATGTTAAGCACTTTAATAAGGTTTTAAAATATATTATTGAAAATTGTAGTTGACCTTTACAGGTTATGCGAAAAAACATTCAATAGTTAAAAATTAACGACATAACAAACGAATAACATGTTATAATTATTAATAAAATATTGTAACAACAAGGTAAAAAGACAACATAAATTAAGGATATTTCAAATTATCGGTGGGAACACGTAATATAAAAAATTATTGATTATTTGGTCGTTTTGATATGGCTAACAATTTTAACACACGCACACTAATTTAAAAGCGTTGAGGTCTGTAATTGGTTGCTACCTCATACAATTGATTCGGCTTTTACCATTTCCACAACATTTATAAAGCACTGTAATTGGTATTTTTTACTAAATCTAAATCTAAATCGATCAGGCCGTATAGGGGAAAATGTGATAAAACGCATTTTTACAAGCGAGAATTGTTTATTCCAGCGTCTTCTGGCTATTTAATTAGATATGGGTTATGCCATGTATAGGAACCAACGCCTGAATGAATCACAAACTCTTTACAAAAAGCCATATCTTACGATTTACCACGCATTCGAACCGTTATGCGTACAGCAAAGGAGTGGAATAAGTTGCCAACACTTGTTTTTCCATTCAATACTACTGTTGGATGATAGGTACAAGCAATAGCTTATAATGGTAAAAATAGTTGGTAAAATCCTTTTGAAGATAAATGGAAACATTAGTTTACACACAAACAACTTCTCGCCCGAAACGCATACATAGTGTTTCGTCGCGGTTTCGCGAAGCTGCTTTATTATAGGTTACATTAAAATAAATATAATGGTTTTTACATTTGGACATAATATGTTATTTTATTAGGCACGAAATGAACGAACACACACAGCATGAAACAAAATCACTCAACTGCGTCTGTCTGTGTATTCGCGATAATATTATAGAAAAGATATTATACGTGGTAGATAGCCATGCTACACTATAACATAGTTGCTTTTCACTCTATACTAATTTGAAGTAAATGAGTTTTCACGAAATAATTTCAATGTTTCTCAATTGTCAAAAAACAATGTACAAAAGCTCATGTCTTTTTTTTGCCGCAAAATATTTATTGACCGTATTTGGTATGAACCAAATACGGTCAATAAATAATTGGCTGCATTGTATTTTATTGCCTACATAAAACAGATACTGATATTTTTTTTTCGTTTGAGTAGACTTCGAAATTTTATAAACACACTTCTATTTACGGTGAGCGTGAGAAGAATAATTTTCATGAACGTGAGTAGAAATACAAACGCCGCGTAATGGCGATATAGGAGAATCCACGACCCATATCTACCCGTAGGTGTCGTAAGAGTTAACAGAGTAAAACCGAAACAGAAGATGGTCAAGAGCAACTTCTTGAAAATGACAAAAGTTTCGGTTGCTGACCAAACAGCCAAGTATGGCAACTACAGCAAATATCGAAATCGGGTTTCTAATAAAACAAAATAAAATGTGTGAAAATATGACAGCTATCATAGTAAAAAACCCGTTGTATGTATATTTTACGGAGAGATACACGGCTCTCGTATCTGTTAAAATAGAATTAAAAAATCATGAAAAGAAGCTATTGCACGATTGAGGGCCGCATTATATCTACTAATTAGTTAACCAACGATGACGAAACGTGTGTTGATATTATGTCGGGTACCGTACTACGAATAACATCTATGTTGTGAATTCGCAAAGTTAAAATTAATGTTTTGGTGTAAAAAGTGGACTTAAACATTTTCATCAGTTATCAATGTGTAAAATAAACATCAAGTGAAATAAATTTGCAATATACTAATCTAAAAACATTAATTATGGCCCAAAAATCAAGTTATAAAGTGCAGCGTTATATTATGAATTTACCCACATTACATTAATTTTTACAAAGTGCAATCATCCGATCCGAACGCGTAAGCGTGTTCTAAACACGCATCACTTAAGACCTTCTTCTCGCGAAATCAACTAAACGCGCAAAACAAAGCAGCGTTCGGGGATTTTATTGCTGTGCGAATTAAATTGTGAATACTAACTATAACTCATTTGCTGTGGCGGTTTCGGGTCATTTGTTGCCGTGCACTTTTCAAGTTATATTTTTGAGCATTAAAATAGAATAAAATGACTTCGTTAAACTTGGAATGGGGGTGTTGTAGTACAGGCAATAAAGATGCCAATTATGTAAAATGCTCAAAATGCAAAGCAGCTTATCACTATCTATGTCTCTCTGCGGGACAGAAAAAGCTTACGCCCACTAACATCCCTAAGGATTGGTTGTGCCCTAAATGCAGAGAATTAACACCCAAGGGGTCCAAAAATGACAACACACCAATTCGTCAGCTGCAGAATGTCACCGTGCGCCCAATAATGTATAAACTTATAGATACTGTTACGAGCTTGAGGTTCGGGACAATAAAAATTGCCGATAAAATTACCTAAATTAACACTTTAATTTACTTTACACAAATTAAAACTTAAAACACTATAAATTAAACACACTAATTCACTTTATTCCGCTCCGAAGCTTCGCTTGTGTCGCCAATTCCAATACTACCACGACCGGATCTTGCAGCGCCTATTTATTTAAATTAGCATAGAAGCATCCGGAATATTCAAGTATATGCGCGCAAAAGGACGAGTGTGCGAGTGTAGATTTTCTAGAAACTTAGTTCTTCGGATGGCGCTGTCGGTTGAGAGATTTGTGATGTCATTTTCTGCAAAGCTCCCCTCGCTCTCGTTCCTGACACTAGATGGCGCTAGTTGACTTATTCACGCAACACTGCCCCCTCCTAAGACATGCTCGTACCGAGCATTATCGGTCCCATAATAACGCGCCAAGCGATCCACATGGACGATCTTAGGAGTCCCTCTTGCGCCTTTCTGTATCCGGTAGGTCACATCGTTGATCCTGGTTACAATCCGGTACGGGCCGTCCCATTTAGCTTGAAGCTTAGGAGATTTCCCTTTGCTGCGGACTGGATTGCGCAACCACACTAATGAACCTTCGTTGAACCCTTTATTGTTCATTTTGCGGTCGTACCGGGTTTTCATTTTCTCAGACATTTGCTGGCCCGATTGTCTGACGTTCTCATAAATGTCATTCATTTTGTTCCGCAAGTCATTTGCATAATCGGTTATACTGCGTGGGGCATCAGGTGGTATCCCGGTGATCAGGTCTGCAGGCTGCCGTAATTCTCTTCCAAAGTTTGCGAAAGCTGGTGTCACTGCTGTACTTTCGTGAACAGAACTTCGATATGACAACAAAAAAGGTTGTATGTGTTTGTCCCAATCTCGTTGCCGATTGTCTACAACTTTTGCTAGGTACCTCTCCAATGTCTGATTAAATCGTTCCACTATTCCATCAGATTGCGGGTGATAAGAAGTCGTTCTTGTTTTTGAGTACCCATAACTCGGCAAGTTTCCTGGAATATTTGAGACTCAAAATTCCTTCCTTGATTGCTGTGAATCTCTAAAGGTACTCCAAAACGATAGAAGACTTCATGAACTAGTTTATCTGCAACTGTTGAAGTTTCTTGATTTGGAATGGCGAAGACTTCTGGCCACTTAGTGACATAATCCATCACAACCATGAAATACTTGTTACCGCTTTCACTCTCTGGAAACGGCCCCGCCACGTCAATGGCTATTCTCTCCCATGGTGCACCAACATTGTACAACTTCAATGCACCCTACTACGAGTCTGAGGTCCCTTTACAGCCGCACAACTTGTACATTTGCGACACCAGTCCCACCAGCCGCACAACTTGTACACCTCGAATTCGTTTCGACAGTGGACCCAGTAAAATCGTTCTCGGATCTTCAGTAGAGTTCGTTTAACTCCCAGATGGCCTCCTGAATAATCATTATGGTACAGCTGTAGAACATCCGGTACTTTAGCTTTAGGGACAACCATTTGTAAATGACAGCTGTCTCCCCAAACATTTTCCCATTTACGGCACAGAACTCCATCCTGAAGCAGTAAGCTGTCCCAGTGGGCCCAATAGCTTTTAGTGGTCGAACTCATCGGAACACTGGCCTTCATCCATTCCAGGATCGGCTTGATGTCCGGATCTTCCTGCTGTGCACGTTGTAAGCTGTCCTTCCACTCGTTGCTGAGGTGGTCTGCCCTGAGCATCCTCACGGATACCACTTCCTTACTCTCTTGCCTAGTACAATGTTTGCAATCTTCAGGAAAAGGTCTTCTTGACAATGCATCTGCGTTGCCATGAGATTTCCCGTTGCGATGTTCAATCTCAAAGTCGTATTCCTGTAGTAGTTCAATCCACCTCGCAACTTGTCCTTCTGGATTTTTAAACTGCAATAGCCATTTTAGTGCAGCATGGTAAGTTCGTAAGTGAAATTTTCGCCCCAGAAGATATTTGCTAAAATGCTGCAACGACTTTACCACAGCTAGCAATTCGCGTCTTGTGACACAGTAATTCCTTTCCGGTTTTGACAACGACTTGCTGAAGTACGCTATCACGACCTCTTGGTCATCATTACGTTGAGACAACACACCGCCAAGTCCTATATCACTTGCGTCTGTGTCAACTATAAATTCTTTGCTTGCATCAGGGTATCCCAAAATAGGTGTTTTGCACAGACGGCCCTTGAGCTCCTGGAATGCGATATTACAACTTTCATCCCGGCAGAAATGTCGCTTCTCCTCGGTTAGCTTATGCAGAGGTTTGGCTATATCTGCAAAGTTCTTCGCAAAACGTCGGTAATAGGAGCACAAACCCAAAAATGCTCTAACCTGCGTCTTGTCTTTTGGAACCGGTAAATCCTTTACAGCTGCGAGTTTCTTTTGGATCCGTGCGGATACCTTCTTCCGACACTACATACCCCAAAAAGTTGACTTGCCGTTTGAATAGTGAACATTTCTTCGGACTCAACTTGAGGTTGGCACTCGTAATCTTCATGAGCACGCGTTCCAGGTTTTGAAAGTGTTCCTCAAACGTACGGACCACGATGATGATGTCATCCAAGTAGACCAGACAGGCATCGCCAATTAGCCCGGTAAGTACAAGTTCCATCAGCCTTTCAAACGTTGCCGGAGCATTGCACAACCCAAACGGCATTCCTTTAAATTGCCACAGACCCTTTCCCGTCGAGAACACAGTTTTCTCCTTGTCCTTAGGGTCAATTTCAACTTGCCAGTAGCCACTTTTTAGGTCCAGCGTGCTAAACCACTTTACTCCTGTAAGCATGTCCAGCGTGTCGTCAATTCTTGGCAAGGGATAGCTATCCTTCTTATTAACGTCGTTCAGACGGCGGTTGTCAACACAAAACCGCATGCTGCCATCCTTCTTCTTTACCAGTACCACGGGTGAACACCATGGACTAGATGAAGGTTCAATAACACCATCCTTCACCATTACCTCAATCATGGTTTCCACTTCCTTTTCACGTGCTACCGGCAATCTTCTTGACCGCTGACGAATAGGCAATTCTTCACCTGTGTTTATTTTGTGTTGAACTAAACCAGTCTTTCCTATGTCAGCATCGTTTGATGAGAATACATCGGCGTACTCGAGTAACAACTTCTTCGCCTTGACCAATTCGTTCGGGGACAGAACACTGCGACAGTCTTCCTAAAGTGTGGTCACTCTCGTTTCTGAATCCTTGCTGGGGGTCCCACTCGGTATATATTGGCACTGACGTAACCAATCCACTTCCTCACAAGTACCAACCAGTGTGTCTTTTTCTATAATCTGTTCCCGGTCGCCAAGGTTCAGCACACGTACTCCTGAGATGTCGGTGGTCCTGACCAAGATTCGAGCTACTTTCCATGGAAGGTCATTGTTTACCCTTTCCACAAGTACACAACGGTGAGCTTGCCCAGCGTTTTGAGGAAGACAAACCGGAACAATCCTTTCCGATCTCGGCGGAAGAACAATCTTCTTAATGCTGTACACGTTCCCTGGTAACGCACCTTCCATAAAAAGTTCCTCCTGCCCACATTTCAGAACAGTTTACTTAACGTCGATCTCACAACAATTATTGAAAAAAAAAATTGAAAAAATCTTTATTGCAACAAAAACGAATTTATACATATCAATGTGATCCTAGCTCCTGTAAAAGGTTAACCTGTGTAACAGGAGCTAGTTCATTCCTAAATTTAACAAGCTTTTGTTGAATAAAATCACAAAAAAAAATACAAAAAAAATATATATAGATCTACTTGTTACTAAACCTACGTACATGCGCGCCATTTGTGTGTGTGTGTGTGTGTGTGTGTGTGTGTGTGTGTGTGTGTGTGTATGTGTGTGTGTGTGTGCGTGCGTGTGCATACATGAGTGTATGTGTGGTGAGTGTGTTTTTACTATTTACTATGAAGATTTTATATTTTGAAATTTGTATGATTGCCTGCATTATTAATGATTTATGCGTATAATAACAAATAATATGAGAACTATAAAAAATTACAATTACATTTACATATTAGAGGTTTAATAGACATTCGGTAGCATCATAGTCATAAGTTTGAAGCCAATTAATAATTTTATTTTTGATTTGATGGTTGTTGTAGCTTTTAGAAATACAAATTTTGTTAAATTTATTGTATAGTACTGGCGCAAGGTAAGAAAATTGTCTTTTGGCAAAAGCACTATGTGTTCTAGGGACTAAGTAACTATCTACTTTATTTCTTCTACTATGTTTTATACTGTCAAGTTGAGAGTGTGCAGAGTACCTATGGAATCGCCTAATACATTGGTATATAAATAATTTTCGCACACTAAGTACCTGCGTTTTGTCATACAACAGTGTTGTGGGATGTCTATACGGGAGAAAAAGTAATACTTTGAGCACGACACGTTGAGCTCTTTCAGCATCTATTAAGTACGTTTTCCTCATAAAGTCTAGGCCTAGGATGCAGTCGTCCATTATATCAGCCACGATGACATTATGCAGGTAGATCACGTTGCCTAGCTTCAACTCCATCTCCTTCTCTCCACGGACGGGTATACGCTGACCGGTGGCTGTTACCAAATTAATGCGTTCTCGGTTGTATGCGGAGTCCCCAAGGAACTGACTTATAAGTTGGGAACTAACAACCGTACGAGAGGCTCCAGTGTCTATGGTCAGCTTACACGGCATTCCGTTGATATCGCATTTTATGATTAGGCTGTTCCCATCATGGGTTTGTGAGATTGAGATCCTTGGGGCTCTTTTAACATCAGCCAGCACCCGCCCCGCAGTTCTGGCTTTTACTCGGTTCCCTGCTGCTGCTGGGCGGTGCTGTTGGCCGCACTACACTCCTGAGATCGTTCAATTTCCCTTTCTAGGGTTCACTTAGGGCAGCTGGATCGAAGATGGCCCGTTTCCCCACAGCCATAGCACCTTGGGCTGTATCCTTTGTTGCAGTCGCGAACTGTAGCTGCTGCAACCTCCCTGACGCGATGGGAATGATGATCCTGCCGCACGGCTTCCACTTCCAGTGCATGGGCCAAGGTGTCCTTAAGCGTCTCGTGGTGCCCAAGCCTCACAGCAGCTCTGACTTCCAGGTCGCGGATGCCGTCGATGAATGTCTGCACCAGGTTCCCTCCAATGAGCGCAGGTACAGACCGGTATGCTTTTCGCACCAGCTTCTCTACTTCTAGAGCCCACTGCTGCAGGTTTTCGTTGATGCGCTGCACACGATTTTTAAGCTGCGCACGAAAGACGTGTTCTAGGTGAGCATCGCCATATCTCGCCTCCAATGCCTCAAGGAGTTGCTCATAAGTCACTTGCTCACCGAGAGCTTCCAGAACTGTTAAGGCCTGGTCGCGCAGGCCTAGTGTGAGAGCATTCATGGCCTGACTTTTATTCCAGCCGTTCGCCTTCATAACAGCCTCGAACTGGATTTTGTAGGCTGACCTGGAAGAAGTCCCGTCGAACGGTGGTACTTTGAACCCACGTAGCGAAGGTGTAGTAGCTACTACGGGAGCTGTAGTTCCATCACCCAGTTTGAGTTCGTCCAGTGATTTCTTCATGTCAGACATTACGTTGTCAACCCGATTGTTCACTTGATCCTGCAGTTCCTGCAGCATCACCATCAGAGCACCTAAGTCAGGTGCTGCAGATGTAGGAGCTACTGACGGGCCTGCAGGCGGCGGCTGGCCCTCCGATGTCTGCGGCGTTGCACCACCAAATCATCTTTGGTCCGTCTCCTGCTGGCGTTGACTTCGGGTACGGACGCCCTCCGTTTCCTCCTTAGATAAAATCGGCATGATTTTATCCCACTTCTGACACCAATTGTTACGAGCTTGAGGTTCGGGACAATAAAAATTGCCGATAAAATTACCTAAATTAACACTTTAATTTACTTTACATAAATTAAAACTTAAAACACTAATAATTAAACACACTAATTCACTTTATTCCGCTCCGAAGCTTCGCTTGTGTCGCCAATTCCAATACTACAACGATCGCATCTTGCAGCGCCTATTTATTTAAATTAGCAAAGAAGTATCCGGAATATTCAAGTAAATGCGCGCAAAGGGACGAGTGTGCGAGTGTAGATTTTCTAGAAACTTAGTTCTTCGGATGGCGCTGTCGGTTGAGTGATTTGTGATGTCATTTTCTGCAAAGCTCCCCTCGCTCTCGTTCCTGACACTAGATGGCGCTAGTTGACTTATTCACGCAACAATACGTTGTCCGCACTCTAAAATGGCAAGATGAAATGAAGCTAATTGGCCACATCGCGCTTAGTCACGCACCAACCTGTCGCGCGACGCTACGTTTGTTTTTAATTTATCATATCGTGATTCGTGTGTGTAAACCTGTGCAAAACATAAAGAAACATGCCATCGTTTATTTTCAGACGATGTACAAATTATACCCCAAAAGTTAAAGAAAAAATGTGTCATTTCATGCGTAAGTTCACAAAACTACCTAATTTCATTTCATTTTATTCGACGACGCCGTCTAATGGCGGCCGGCGCATGCAGCTAGTGCGTAGTCAAGCAACAGGCATCCCGCCGTACGGTGTCATATTTTCTTTCTCTTTCTTCACGCGTATAAGATGTTCTAGTATTTTCGCCGTTTTTAAGGGCCGCGATGTTCGTTCATGGCGTGTCTATATATAATACGTCATTGCGTGCGCCCTACAAAAAGCCAGCTATGTCGTCTCCACCGTGTAAACAAGACTCCCTTGTAACACGTGAAGGAATCCGCGAAATTATGGAAGAAGTTATATTAAAGCACATGTAGGATGTTAAGATGCATTTTTATTCTGAATTATCTAGAGTGAAAGAAGAAGTATCTAGCATAATTAAAGCCGTGAATTACATGAGCGACCAAGTAGAGGATATTTTGTTAAAATATAATGAGAGTAATGGTCTGATCAAAACGCTGCAAAAACGCGAAGGTGAAATGCAATCGAGTATTAATAATCTCACTGCTCACATAAACCAACTAGAACAAAATACTCGTAGCAAGAATATCGAAATATAATGCGTTTCGGAGAAAAAATCAGAGAACTTACTCCTAACAGGCATCGTAACGCAACTTTGCAACGTAATGGGGCTTGACCTTCAAGACGAAAACATTATCCATGTTACAAGGACAGCCAAAGTCAATCCTGAAAGGCGGCCACGTTACATAATAGTAGAACTATGTAATACAAGGGTCCGGAACACTTTTCTGGCTGCGGTCATAAAATTTAACAGGCTGAAGAGTAACAACAGGGACAAACTGAATAGTACTCACCTTGGCTATTCGGGCCCCACTTCAGCAATTTTCGTCATGGAACACTTATCCCCTGCTAACAAATCACTACATGCTGCAGCCAGGCAGATTGCTAAAGAAAAGGATTATAAATACGTGTGAGTGCGAGGTGGACGTATATTCGTGCGTAAAAGTGACGTTTTAAGGTACATATACATTAAAGATGATAGTGTTCTTTCTAACTTAAAATAAAGCTTCATAAGCATGTTTCAGTGTACTTAGCACACTTAATGGATAGTTTATCTGTCTATTATCAAAATATACCAGAGGTCTATGGACCAAAACTCATATATTTTTTAGTAAATTATTACTAACAAATTATGATATCATTGTCTTAAGCTAAACATGGCTAAATGAAAGTGTATTAAGCTCCGAACTATGTGATAACCGCTATGAAGACTTTAGAAGGGCTAGGCAATTATCTGGGTTCCATTTTCAAAAGGACGGAGGGGGGGGGGCTCATTTCTGTTTTTAAGAAATTTTCAGCAACTCGAATGATTGATTGGGAAAGTCAATGTGAAGATCTTTGGGTTTTGGTAAAGGTACCATACTTAGATTCTTCAAAACAAATAGCAATTTGTGCTGTTTATCCCCCTCCTCCAGTACAACAATTTATGCTAGAACAATAAATAGAAAACTGTAACTCTATTATTGATAAATTTGAAGGTAAAATTTGTTTAATTGGTGATTTTAATTTAGGTACTATTGATTGGAATGCAATAAACACGGGTACAGTACATAATCAAACTTCAAAAATAAATACAACTTTAGTAAACTTTTGTTATACTTCAAATTTTAATCAATATATCTTAATACGTAACAGTAACCAAAGAATTGTCGATCTTGTATTAACTGATTTACCACTATGTAATGTCACATTAGCTTTAAGTAATCTCTCCGTTGTTGATCCACAAAATCCTCCAATAGAAATTGGAATTGTGCTTAATACGAACCGCATACTTAGTAACAATATTAATAATAAGAAAAATAATTACTATAAAGCTAATTATGATGCTATAAATAATTGTCTTGTGGAAATAAATTGGGAGAAATTGTTTTCCAAATGCCTCACTATAGATGAAATTATGGATGAGTTCTACACTGTATTAAATAATATTATTAAACTCGTGTGCCGTGTACTGAGTTTAAGCAGAGCAAATATCCTCAGTGGGTTAATAAATCACTCCTACGACTGCTTCGCGAAAAGAACAATTTACATCGTAGGTATAAAATATGTAACAATCATTTAGATGAGGTAGAATTTAAGTTACTTAGCAAACGATACGAAAAACTGGAAAAAACCTATATAATAATTATATTGAAATGACTGAAAAGACGCTCAACAAAAATCCCAAACACTATTGGTCGTTTATAAAATCGCGAAAAGAGGGAAGTAACTCTTATCCGAATATTATAACAGATGGGGTTATTTATAAATCCGACGGAACAGCTATATGTAACTTATTTCATAAATCATTTTCGAAATCATTCGCTATAACGGACTCAAGAACTCAGAATGCAGCCAGTCCAACTTCTACCTATCTCAACTATATAACACAAAATAGCTTCAGCTTTGGGACTCTTTCGATATCTCGGGAGTTAATACTAAAAAAACTACAATCACTTGATACAAATAAAGGCGCAGGCCCAGATGAAATCCCACCCATTTTTATCAAAAACTGTGCTATAACACTGGCTGTACCTTTAGAATACATTTTTAATTACTCCTTATTGACAGGTGCCTTTCCAAACGTCTGAAAGATAGCCAAAGTAGTTCCAATACATAAATCTGGCGACAAGAACTTAGTATCGAATTATCAACCAATCTCAATTTTGTCGACAATGGCAAAAGTTTTTGAATCTGTTGTTTGCCCCTCAATACAAAGCCATTTTCAGTAATACGTCAGCGTACATCAGCATGGTTTTTTTTAAATTGAAATCCACTGGCACAAACTTAGTCACATTTGTCGAAGGAATTGCTAAAGCTCTAGATAAACAGGAGGAAGTAGACGTAGTGTACACAGACTTCAGCAAGACCTTCGACAAATTACCTCTTATAGACAGACTTGCTGCCTATGGCTTTACAGGAAATTTTGCCAACTGGATTAATTCAAATCTAATGAATAGACGTTTCTTTGTTGTTGCCAAAGGTTATAAGTCTGAAGCTCACAATATAACTTCAGGAATTCCTCAAGGATCCCATTTGGGGCTAATTCTTTTTAACGTATATATCAGCGATATGCCCAATAGTTTCCTTTCATCAACGCCATATCTATTCGCAGATGATTTGAAAATTTCCAGAACTATTAAGTCCCAAGCTGATGTTCTTATATTACAACATGATTTAAATAGGTTATACAATTTGTGCTGTACAAATGGAATGGAATTAAATATAGATAAATGCTTTTTTATTAAATTTACACGCAAACATAGTACAACTAAATCCAAATATTATATTGATGGCAAACCATTAAAAGAAGTTGATAGAATTAAGGACCTGGGAATAATTCTAGATAACAAATTAACTTTCGTACCACATATTGAAAGCATTGTTAGGTGCTCATCTAATATGCTGGGCTTTATTATTAGAAACAGTAAAATGTTCAAAAACTTACAGACACGTATCTTTGTACAAAGCACTAGTAAGTAGTCTTCTTGAATACTGCCCTGTTGTATGGAGGCCACACTATACCACGCACATATTAAGAGTAGAATGGGTCCAAAAACGCTTTTTATGGCATTTATCTCACATCTCCAAAGTTTCAAAGAATAAGTTATCCTATCATGAAAACCTCAAACACTTTAAAACGTCCTCGTTGAATAAAAGAAGGACCCTTTTGGATCTATTATTCATTTATAAAATTTTTAATAATCAAATTGACTGCCCTCAGCTTCTAAACCTTTTTAATTTCAGGATCCCCTTCAGGGTTCCAAGGAAACCCGTTTTTCCGCAGGACTGTTTTAGGAAAACATTCACCAGATCCTCGTCTGTGTAACGCATTAAATACGTGGTTTATTAATGATCTCAAGTATGTTTTATCTCTTAAACTTAACCAGTTTCATGCACATTTGTTAAAAAAATCGCAGGTTAATGACACCTATCTTTTACCTGTTATAACTAGTTTAAAATTAACCTTATATCAATGTAAAAGGTACTTATGTCACATGTTAAAATAGCACGTTGTGTTTACCTGTAACTGATTGTGCATTTAGCTCATAATGGTTTATTACAATGTAACTACTTTAAGTTTCTGTAATGTAACAGTCGTTGGTAAACCAAATAAATAAATAAATAAATGTCAAGTAGTCTTAAATCAAATAGAGATAAAAATCAAAGCTCACTGAATTTTTTTATAATATACATCAGATAACTTGATATACCAAAAGGAGTTTGTGAAATTATTGCTATGCCAATAGAGATTTGTGTACAAAGTATCCAGTATAACAATTTAATTAGGGCCGATTTTACAATCCTCATATAAGTTATTCTAAAAATAAAACAAAATACAAACAATTTTCATATTTGCATTATGACTGTTATTTGTATGAATAAAGTAGTTCATTGAATAAAAAATAATTTAAGAAATCATTAAAGTAGTTCAATTAATTCACTTTCATGGTCAGTTTTATTAGATTAACTAATTTAACTAACATTTGTAAAATCGGTCCTAGCATAGTTTTATTTTAGTATTCTAAGCCGGCGCTTAACTACAATCCCATCTGATGGTGAGTGGTGATTTAGCCTAAGATGTTAAAGCTAATGAATTATAATAATAAATAACAATGTTTATTAGTTTCACTATCATTATAAACTGTAGGGAAGTGACGACTCCATCGCCCGCTGACGTAACAGTTAAATGACAATACTTCTTCCAGGTTGGCGCAGTCAGTTAACGCCCTGCCAAGAGGGGTAAGTTCATTGCCTAGGCGAAATTGAGTGTGAGAAAATCTGTTTGTTCATATGGCTGAAAAATGAAACGGTGAGAGCCTAGATTATTGTATTGTAGTACTATGTTAACTGAGGCCCATAAAATGGATGATGGCTCAAAAAGAAACGTGCATAGGGCCGCTGCCTGGAAGTCGCTAGGGCGCGTCTGGAGCTTGTGCTCGATTCGATAGCATGCGAGTTGCCAGCTGAACATGAGATTCTGCACAACCGCCTCGTAGCCCTTCACATCCACCAGATAACTTGGTGTCGGCAATGTCTTCCCGGACTGAGCAAGTGGCACCCGCCACTGGTGGAGTATGCCGCATGCGCTGAACAAAAGCTATGATCTCGAACGCATTGTGGGCGTATTTGAGAGCAAAAGGTTGGAGGTTTTTCATACCGGGCTAGGATGCATTGCTTTTTTGCTGAGCTGGAGCCATTTATTGCGGTCACTGAGCAAAACCTGGAAGACCAAGTTTGGTACATCATGCGCTAAAAACATATGATGACGCCGAACTAGAACGGCTACGACGTGAGGCTGTTCCCTCGTCGGATCAAAATACTTCAACAGGAGATGCGGCTCTACGAGTTGGAGAGCATTCCACACGTATATCTTCGTACCTTATATGCCGCCGTAGATCTTCTTTTGGTTGACTTAGAAGACGATGGATTAATCGCCCAGGAACAAGAGCAAATGTGGAGCATGTTGGAAGAGGCGATTATGGTAACGCGCCATACACCTCTCGAAAATTGACCGCGACTTTCCCGCATACCCCTAAGCAAGCAGAATCAGGTTGTTGTGAGGGCTCTTAACAGAATGGACTCAATTCTTTTTGGTGCAGCATTGGCTGTATGCCGCATAATTGTTGCCAAGCTCTCTATGACTGGTCGTGCTACTACACAAAGTAGCGCCATCTTAGCCTGGAGTAAAAAACTTGTAATTTTAGCAATTCTATTAGAATGGTGCTGGGGACAGATAAGTGTGCGGTCCTTCATGTTGAGAGGGGTAGGGGAGTTAACTCTGAAGGCGTAGAATTATCTATACCCATGAACATAGGACCCTTTCCCAAAATAAAGGTATTGATGAGGCGGCTATAAAACAATCAAGCTAATCGATAATTTTCACTATCACATTTCCATTTATCACCCCATATCTTTATTGCCCATAAAATATCATAAAATAATTATATTTCACATAAAGCACAACACATTTCTTTAACACATTTCTGATATTATTATTTTATAAAACATTTCTCAATAATTTATTACATACATTTTCACATTTTTCATGATAACAGACTTATCTAATATAAACTGTTTCATTCTTATCTTATCTCTTATCCGTTATCACTTATCATATGTAATACAACGTTTTAAATCAAAGAAACATTAAAATTTATTTCTTTATTTGTATTGCATAGCGTTAAATAAAGCATGACTATATATTATTTAAAAATATCTTGACTTCTCAGAAGTTAGCGTTTTAAAAATTAATATAAATTTTGTAAAAATTGAGGGATGAGTCACTTGCGTCCGTAGGCTTTGACTACCTAACCCTAGGCCCACCCTACACTTGTCCCCTGGGTGGTGCTAACGACTAAACGAGAGGCAAAGCCGAAAGAATAAACTCGGCTCCTCGCCGAATGCTATCGGCGTAAAATCTAACCCCCCCCCCCTAGTTTCGTACCATGAAGCATAAAATAAAAGAAATGTGGAAACTCGGGGATAGTTCTCAGCGCCCCTTTAATGAGGCAGGTGTGCGAAGAATCTTCGTGCGTAAAACCGGCGACGAGGTTTGCCACACGTCACATCCTGTCTCCCTGAGGGGCGTAAAGTGAATTGCGAGAGCCCGTCTGGCTACGATGAATGTATGTGGAGCAATGAATGATAAGATGGATGAAGTATGCTTACTTACTTACTTACTTATCTTCACGCACAATCCCTAACGGGGGTAGCCAGAGAGAACAGATCGCCAAGTGTCACGATCCTTACATACCTCTTTCGCTTCTTTCAGGTTCATTAACTTATTCATACATGCACCTCTAGGTATCCGAGTACTCTTGACCTTCCCCTCTTCGAGTAATTTGCTCACATGGTCTTCGAAAGTTAGTCTCGGTCTACCTCGACACCTTAATATTTACTTTCGCGCTATATATTTTCTTCACCATTCGGTCTTCACTCATTCGCTCAACGTGCCCAAACCATTGGAGTACGCCCCTATCAATTTTTGTGATAAGGTCATCTTTCAATCCTGCCATATTGCGAATCTCTTCGTTTCGCTTTCGGTCGGCTATGGTAACGCGGCACATTTTACCAAGAGATCGCATCTCCACTGCGTTCAATTTGCTTTTATGCCTCTTCTGGCATACCCAGGTTTTGCTGCCATATAACAAAGTCGGCACCAACACTGCGTTATGTATTGCAAGGCGTGCACTCTTCACTACGCCTTGACTTTTGACTAACGCATTCAGGGCACCGTTGACTTTGTTCCCGGCAGCGACACGCCTGTCCACATCTAAATCACATCTTCCATCCCGGCTGAAAGCACTCCTCAAGTATACAATTTCATTTACCTGTTCTAGACATGTCTAGAATGAAGTATGCGAAATTATGAATGATAGAGGAATAGATGTGTTATGTGTAAATGGGACGAAATGAAAGGGAAAGAATGCCACTACACATGGCATTTATACTGCGTTATAGGTCTGGTGTAGACGAGACCGAGTGGGCATGGCAGGCAGTCGGTATCATCCTTTCAGAAAGAATGGGTTAATGTGTGAAAGATTATGAATATGTAAGCCCGAGGCTGCTATGGATACGAATGAAAGTGGGATTAAAGAAGCTATTTGTGCTAGGGGTGCACGTCCCAGACATGTCTAAGCCCATTTATATCCGAGAACAGTTTTGGGGCATGGTAACGATGGTTTTGATGAAATGTAGGAAAAATGAAAATATTATTGTGTTAAGAGACTTTAATGGAAGGTTTGGGGTGAAGAGGTTAAAGGATATTGGGAACGTTTGGTGATGAAAGTATAAATGTGAATGGTAAAGACCTCCTCACCGTATGTGTGGAAAAGAATCTTTTTGTGACGAACACTTTCTTTCGTCATGTATACATGGGAAAGAGGTGATGATAGAAGCATGATAGATTTCATTATTGTTTATCAAAGAATAAGGAGCGCAATCGTATATATAAGAGTTTACCGGGGGTCCTACGAAGAGTCGGATCATTACTTGGTCTTATGTAGAATTAATGGTCTATTCAAGCATTGGCCGCATCTGAAATCATTCCCTACCACTGCGTTACAGTGTTTAAGAATAGAGAAGTTACAAGATAAAAATATGAAATAGAAGTACAAATGTAGATTGAGGGAAAATACCAGGTGTTTGAATGAATTATGTATGAATGATTTAGACTTGAAGACTGTGTGGGATAAAGGTTTTGTGAATGGAGCAACCAAAAGATGTGGTGTAAGTAAGAGAACAAATGAAAGGAAAAATAATACGTTGTGGTGATACGGATGGAAGTTTGAAGCAAAGAAGAGAGCATGGCTAGATTTACTAGCAATCAAAGCTGGTAATTCTGTCAGTAGAGATTGAAGGAAAAAAGGCTGAATCAAGACGTTAAAATAAGAGAGTAAAAGAAGTAGTTGAAAGAAAAAAGCAAGAAAGAAAGGAAAAGAATGATAGAAGGATATCTGATAACTTCTAGGCAAATATTAAAATGTTGTGAATACTCTTAAGAACTGCTAGGTGAAATTCAAAACAGCCTAGAATGAATTCTATCCGAGACGAGAACGGATTTATTCTGAGTGACAAAGTTTCGTGTTTAAAGAGATGGAAGTAATATTTTGAAGGCGTGTTTATAAGTGAAGAGTCATCTAAATTAAATGAAGTAAAAATTCCGAAAGAAGTGAAAAGGGGCAGTGAGATAAGTGTAGATGAAATAATGAAAGCAATAAAAAAGCATGAAAGCGGGTAAGGCAGCTGGATAGGATGTGGTGGCAGGCATGCTGTACAACTTGTTTAAATCATGTTGGGAATTAAAACAGGTACCGGAAGACTGATATAAAGTAGTAATAGTCTCAATATATAAAGGCAAAGGATAAGAACAGGACTGTCGAAACTTAAACTTAGAAGAAAGTAAAACTTTATGTGAAATAAGAATAGAAGGGGAGTTGATTGAGCAAGCGGATGAGTTTGTGTATTTACGATGTGTATTTAGCAGGAACGGTAGATATGATAAGGATATAGAACGACGAGTGAATAGAGGAAACAGTGTGAATGGGGCTCTACACTCTATTATGAAAAATTAGCATGGGTCAAAAAAGGAACTTATGGTAATTCATAATGCTGTGTTAATCGCTATTTTAATGTATGGTAGTGAAAGTCGGGTGTGGCAGAGGAAGCATGAAAGTAGAATAAATGCTGTAGAAATACGGTCTTTAAGGATTATGCAAGCGCTGAATCTGAATGACATGGTGCGAAATAGCGTGATAGGAGAAAAAATATGGTGTGCAAGATGATGTTGTGACTAGGATTAAGAAAGGAATGCTTTGATTTTTTGGTCATGTAGAAAGAATGAACGAGGAAAGAGTGACAAAGCAAATTTATATTGCAGATGTGAACTAAAGAGTTGGGAAGGGCGCCCTAGAAGGAGGTACATTGACCAAATTGGCGATATTTTGAAAATGGGCCACATTATGAGTACCCTTAACGGACGAGCATGTATACGTAGATATATGGATGTAAAGGAGGCAAAAAAGGTATGTCAGGATCGTGCCAAGTGGAAGTCCGTAGTCTCTGCCTACCTCTCTCGTTGACAGATGTGAGTGTTTATGCATTTTATGTGATATACATTTGACATTTATTTTTAAAAATAATGAATGATTTTAAGAGATCCAAACCTTATTATATCACTGCAAGATTTCAAGATTTGTAAGCTCCTTTCTCGGTAGATCGGGCCAAAAATGAATATTCAAATGCTCAAGATAACTATCAAACACATCAGTAACCATCAATCACCCTTAAAACCTGGAGTACTCTCAAGCATCCGAAACGTCCAGTATTAAAAATGCCATGCCACATGGCATTAAGCCCGCTCTATGTACCCTTTAGCTAATGGTGTTACGTGTCAGTTTTTAAATAAAATAAATAAATAAAAAACAAGTTAAAAATATTTCTTTATATTGTTGTAGACCAAAAAATAATATTTTAACTGTGAAATGAATATTAAAATTTTTTGTCAGACTTGATTATAATAAAACAAATAATTTTGCTCCAAAGGCAAAATTGCTTCAACCTACATCCTTAATTTAGAAATGAATGAAAATATTATGAATTTTCCTAACAAGTTCGCAATTTGTTGACTTTATAAATGGGAAATGAAAGTTATGATTTATACATTTGGTAGGGTCTTGATAAATATTTTCATATCGGATCGTTCATGCTTGTTAGTTAGTAATTCGGGTGCTTATGTTAGGTACGTAAAGGATATATTAATTTCTATAAAGTAACCTTTAAGTTAAATTATGTGTATCCAGTAATATATGTTACAGTCAAAACCACTTTAGACTGTGAACATCAGGCAGGGTTTTGAACGATGCCCTTAGAAACAGTTTTTCTAATTTCTGTATTTAAAATTAGTTTTCACTAACTTTCTCATTTATAAACGGTTCTCTCCATCGTTCTTAGTCAAAAGTCGTTTTGCCTGATTTAAAGTTCAGGCTATCTGCCATCGGGACTTTAGAGTGGCTTTTGGTTACCTTAAAGCCACGTACATTATAATGATATAAAATATAATATTGAAAGATTTGAACTTTTTAATTTTTATAATTCAAAAAGTATAAGTCAAAACTAGCTTACATTATTAATCAAAACCCCTTTATTACCGATATAATTTCGTTCTTCAAAATCACTATTAACCAATATTTTTGCAGTCAAATGTGGTTTTAACCAACGTCCTTAGTCAAAACTTCTTTTGGCTGCAAAAAACAATTAAAAATGTTATTGACCAACGTTCTTAGTCAAAAATATTTTAGTCTGATTTTTGCTGTCAAAGTGAAGTGGACCAGTTATGAGTTTTGACTCTATCATACTCGTATATACCCTATTACTCACTAAATATAAGACAACGCAAAAGATTTTGTCGTACAGAATTTTAGATTTGTTACTTTTGTAAAAACATTTTTAAGAACAACTTTAAGATATGTTTCTACAAAACTTTGTTTCTTTTAATGAGGCAACGGCTTATCTTAAAGAGCCAGAGAAGGGAGCGAACAAATTGTAATTTTGACTATTAATAATTCTACGGCGTATAATATTTTATCTTGAACTGATTAATAGATGGAATTTTTTTTTGGTATAATTTTTAATGTTTAACGTATACGTACGTTTAAGGTGTTTATATAGCCTTTTAATTAATTTTTATGTTACTGTTATTTCTAACAAAATGATAGTTATCGTGGACGTGAATCGGCTCACTGATCAAAGACGAGATCGGTAAACTTTTTACACATTAATAATATTTATTTTATTTTATTTAAGCATTAAAATAGGCTACCTGAAAAGCTTCAACGACTTGGTAGCGCATTTTCTTATAGTTTCGATGTGACGCAGCGAACCTCGTGTTAGAAATCAACAACCGAACTAATATTTGCATAGCCAGCAAGTAATTGTTCTCACTCTGGTTAACAATGAAGAGCAACATCTTTCTGGGGTTGTGAAATATTTTTGGTATTCCACAATCGCCTTTTATGAAAGCAACTAGACGAGATGGTCAAATAATCAATTCTTTTAAGACTAAAAGACTCCTTTTTTTCCTAAGAGTCCGTCTGGGCAGGGAACACCCTCTTTCTTCTTTGCCGCCTATCAGAAGTACCCGCACCGTAGTGTCCCGGTCTAAAGGCTATATAGAAAATAATAATTAATTTTACAGGTTGTGCTGTTACATCTAGTTATCGAGGTGTTAACGTATCTGTGTGCCCTTTTCTTTGAAAGTTGATGGCAGATGTCCATGGTTGAAGTAGTCCCTTATCATTGGTTATACTGTAAGTTCGTTTTCACATGAAAACGAATAATTTTTTTATAGGATAGGGTGACAAACGAGCACACAGTCCACCTGATGGTAAGTGGTTGCTGTGGCCCATAGACATCTACATTTATCCTAGATTACGTATCAAAATGGAGATGCGTTGTCATCCGTGAGGACTTAGATGAAATGCCTCGTTTCCAGTAAAAAGGGTCTCCGGTTCTCTACAATCACCATACGAAACACAGCAACATTAAGCTAGTATTTCACGCTGGTATTCTGTGAGAGCGTGGTCCTTCCCCAGTCGAGCTGACCTATTCGTGCTACAACTATACTTCTAATATAACTGCAGCATGGCTCTACCACGTATAGAAATCATTAAAATCAAAATTCAACTGAGAATATGGGCGACTTGCTTAATTTTATTTTTATAATTTATGTTTTATAGAAGAAGGCAGGCAGGTTGGCAACCGCAGTTTTCCATTTATTTTAGTTTAAATTACTTATTTAGTTTAAATAAGTAATTTCCGGTTGGATGATTTGAGATAGTTGATATTCTTACACCGCCACTACGGGATCAAATCGTGTTAAATTTAACATTTTTTGTTCTGGCAACCCTGGTGAGAAGTTTTCAAAGTACCGTTTTCATATACCGAAAAATTATAATAATTTATATATTGTAAATTAATATTACCCACCTCAGTTTTATGTTACAGTTAGTAACTACTGGTCCTTTAATTGAATATTAAGAAATTCGGTACCTATATAATTAATATAACAACAATTTTGTGTTAGAAAAAAGTGGCAGGTAACGATCATTGTTTAAAATCAATGTCATTGTTATTTCTCTTTTTCTTTTACTATAATTAAGACCTATTCCATTACTCGGATTATTATATCCTTTGTGGATTTCTTTTCGAACTACTCTATCGATAATTTGATTTGAGATCCTGAAATAGTAAAAAATAACAGCTCACCATTAGCTTACTGTGTTTCTTTTGTTTTCTTTTATTATTTACAGTAAATAGTAAAATGAATATTCGCAAAGCCAAGACGCACCAGATGGAGAACCAACTCCAGCTTGTGCTTCAATCATATCATAATCATAATATCATAATCATAAATCATTTATTTGCAAGAAATATGGTTGGTATGCAGGAAATATGGTTGGAAATTAAGGAGTTCAAGTTTCAGTGTAAACTATTGCTTACCTCATGAGCTGGCAGTTTACAAAAGCCTCCATTATTTTGGAGAATAAGGAGGTGATGGCGATAGGCATATAGTTGGACGGGTCTGAGCGGTCGCCTTTTTTAGGGATCGGGTAGACCAAAGCTGTCTTCCAAGAATTCAGGACTACGCCTTTGGAGTAGAAGTACCAGAAAAGACGCGTTAAAACTAGTGCCAACTCCGGAGCACACGTCTTCAGCACAATGGGAGGAATTTATACGTGGTAGAGCCATGCTGCAGTTATATTAGTAGTATAGTTGTAGCACGAATGGGTCGGCTCGACCGGGGAAGGACAACGCTCTCACAGAATACCAGCGTGAAATAGTAGCTTAATGCTGCTGTATTTCGTATGGTGAGTGTAGAGAACCGGAGACCCTTTTTACTGGAAACGAGGCATTCCATCTTAGTCCTCACGGGTGACAACGCATCTGCATTTTGATTCGTAATCGAGGATAGATGTAGATGTCTATGGACCACAGCAACTACTTACCATCAGGTGGACTGTGTGCTCGTTTGTCACCCTATCCTATAAAAAAATTACATCTGGCCTACTCGACTTGCTCATGTCCAAGGAGAGGAGTGCTTCGCAAACCGAGCGCTGTGTAAACCGCACACTCAGCATGAAGCATTCACACCGTGAAATGGTTGGCGGTGTGCTTCCCTCGTTATCGAGAGTAGTGTTGGACGCAAAGAGAGAGCCTAACACATCGGCTTTGTCCTTTGCGGCATGGGCCAGTGAGTCGTCCTCTCTGTGCAGAGGTAGAATAGATAACTGACAGAAGTTCCCTTAAACAGCCTTGGCGAGAGACCAGAATGCACGTGTTCCCGAAGAAAAGCGAACTAGCTTCTCGCCATTTCTGCGGATGTGCTCAGACCTTGCCCTGTCAGTAACTCTTTTGAAGAACCTGGAGGCGGAATTACACTTCTTTTTAAGAGTACTGTTGTTTACACCTCGAGACGTTGATGCGTCAGCCCAGGCCCGGTAAAGCTCCTGCTTATTATATTATATCATATTGTGATGCAATTTTACAGGAGCAACCAAACCATGGCTGGGATCTGCCTCCGATGGGCACCATAGAGGACGGAATAAAAAGTTCCATACCCCGAATTACCACATCAGCGACAGATTCAGCAACTACTCTAGGATCGTCCGGCAAGAAGAAAACCGGCCCTCAAGGGTAGGATGCAAGAAAAGACCACAATCCGTCCCAATCGGCCGACCTATAGTGCCAAAGACGGCGATAGCCTGTAAAATGCAAACGCGACGTTAATGTGCCTGGCACCAAACTCCAGAAAAGGCAATGATCCGACACGCCTGAAGGGGCGTCGACAGAAACCTGATATCCGTCCAGATGAGAGGTCAGCAGAAGGTCAACAGGGAAAATGTATGATCTTCCATATCTGGAATTTGCGTAGGCTCAGTAATCAGTTATGTGAGACCAAATGCCAAAGCAAAGTCCTCCCGTATGATCGATTAAACGTGAACCTAGCCATTCGACATGGTGGGCCTCAAAATCGCCTTGGATCACGATCTCTACGGATGGAATCATCTGTAGCCATTTGGACGTGGTCGTTGAGTCAGCCTGTTTCGGTATTACCGCCCACTTCTAGCCCTATGAGGAAGCTCAAAGTCACTCAGCAAGCTATGGATAGGGCTATGCTCGGAGTTTCTCTGAGTGATAAACTTAAAAATGAGGATATCTATAGTAGAATTAGAGTGGCCGACATAGCCAAACGAATTAGTAAAATGAAGTCACAATGGGCTGACCATATACCTCGAAGAACCTTAAATCGCCAAGGAAAAGAGGGTTTTGAGTGGCAGCCCCGTACCGGTTGGCAAAGTGTAGGACGACCCCGCACTAGATGGAGTAATAATCTGGGGCTGCAGTCTCAACATAGATAGCGACGCAATCGCAAAGTACCGATCGCTAAATAGTAACGAAAAAAATCGCTTGCCATCACGATGCTTACAATAAACGCAAGTCTCTTCACCCGAAATAGTGCGCAAAATCGTTAATTATCTTTACTTTACGATGTCGTTATGCTTACGAATAACGTCTTCATAGTGCGGTGTTTTCTTAAAAAAAAAACATTGGCAGTTAAAAAGTCCTAAATCACGGGGAAAATTAGCGGACATAATTTTTTTAAATAATTGCCTTTCCTTGAAAATTATACAGAAGCTATAGAAACCATAATATATTATAAAAATATTTTCCATAGTAACTTACAAGCAGCTTTTACCATTTCTAAGAATTGAACTAACTTGTTAAATAACTGGTGGAGCCACGTGTCTAAGGCTGCCGAAGTCTAATTCCCCGGTCGAACCTTAAACCTATTACGCGAGATATTAACTAAAGTGGACTGTATATGCGATTGCTTCTACGCTTACGTAAAGGCGACTACTATAGCATGCGGTATAATGCACTCGCTCTTCCCTAAAACTAAAACTATTATTTTCAAGTCGATGAAAAGGAATCCTGCCTGATTAGGAAAACACAAATTGGACCGGTTAAAACAATTATATCAGGCAGGAACTAATTAAAGGAATATTGACTCACCGGGGTTTCTCCTATCCTGTTGAGCACTATAGCTGCAACTTCTGGAACTTCTTCTGGAACACTCCGGAGAGAGGCGGTGCGCGACTATATCTCACACGAGGTGAGGCGGGTCTCCTGGAGCTCGACTGCTTTCAGGCTAAAGCGGTTTCTACTAGCGGTGTGGTTTCAACGACGACTGCGGCGGAAAGAGACTCGCGCAACGGTCGCGCGTGTCTTATATATCCTCGGCTCCGATGATTACGTGACATTCTAGAATCATCTTCTTGCCCCTCCCACCCCACAACCCCGATGTGTCGATAGGAGGGTATGAATGATATCGTTTTTTTTCGAAAAGGAACAAGCGACTTGGCACCTACCGTCCGATATAAAATAAACACGAATGGGTTTTCTGCGCAACCATCTCCCCCGCCCTTGAAGGATTTCCTTCAAAATTAATACAACTAGAGCTAAGATCAACTAACAAAATAACTAACTAACGCTAAGATCACCTAAATTCAACCACAATTTTAACCTAGAAAGCTAATTTAAATTATGGAAGAGGCAGGGGACACAAACGGACAACCGGACGCAAGTAAGACCCAACCGTGGTCTTAACGCGAGCTATCCTAACTACTCTGTCGGAACCGGGAAAGACCTCTTCGACAATTCCTAACGGCCAGTGGAGAGGCGGTGTATTCTCTTTGGTGAGCACAACTACAATTCCTACAGCTAAAGGCTCAGTTGCTGTGTTCCATTTTTGCCGAGACTGCAAAGTATGCAAGTATTCCATCCTCCATCGCTTCCAAAACGATTGCACTAACCGATCTAATAATTTGTGGCGTGCGGAAATGCTAAGTCTGTTCTCATCCATATCTGCGGCTGGCAAATACTTTAAAGGCGTTAAATTTAAAAAATGTGCTGGAGTTAGAGCCAGCGGTTCCGTGGGGTCACTAGACAACGTACGACAAAGTGGGCGACTATTCATTACGCATTCAATTTGAGCGAGCACCGTACTTAGCTCTTCGAAGGACAAAATCTGATCTCCTATTACTCGGTATAAATGACTCTTTAGACTCTTGATATTAGTCTCCCAATTGCCCCCAAAATGACTCGCGGCTGGGACGTTCAGAGACCACTCAATGCGGTTCTCGGCTAGAATGTGAGCGAACTCCGAATTATAATACTTGCTAGCTAAGAGCTCATGTAGTTCCGATAGAATACGTTTTGCACCGACGTAGTTCGTACCGTTATCCGAATACAATTTACTTACAGGGCCACGGCGGGAAAGAAATCTTTTAAATGCACCCATAAAGCCTGCTGTGCTTAGATCACCAACGAGTTCTATATGCACCGCTCGAGTAGTTAGACATACGAAAATGCAGACGTAAGCCTTTGTGGATCTTATACCACGCCCGCGAGTGAGCGTGACCTTAAACGGACCAGCGAAATCAGACCCGGTGTGCGTGAAGGGCTTTACTGATTGTATTACTCTACAAGATCTAAGTTCCGCCATTTCCGGAAATGACGGCTTGGGGCGTGCCCGAAAGCAAGCTATACATCTGTGCACCCGATTGCGTATTAAACTACGTGCAGAAAGAATCCAATAATTCTGACGCAAAATCGACATCAACAAGTCGGGGCCAGCGTGCGAGTTCAATTTATGATGGTAGTCGACTAATAAGTTCATGATATGGTCTTTACGCGGTTAAACAATAGGGTGCCGTTGGTCGAAACTCAATTGCGAGTTGGACAAGCGTCCGCCTACCCTTACAATCCCATCCTGTAAAAATGGCTTAAGGCGTTGAAAGGCGCGACTACAAGCTCGATTCGATTGTAATCTTCTAATTTCTTCAGAGAAGTGCGCACGTTGAAGTTCTCGTAATACTAGCGACTCGACATAGTTGTAATCGGACGTAACGATATACGAACAAACACTACTTATCGACTTTTAAACTACAAAGGCTACACTGTAACGACAAAAATGATTTAAATATAACACAGCGTATTGCTGTGGCGCGGCTAAACTATACTATTTTATTTTTAATTTTACGGAACACCAACAAGCTAAACAAACACTAAGGAAATACCAATATATAATTCTATCAACGACAAACTAATATTTAAATAATAAAACTATCCAATCACAAGTATGCAATTTCTAAGCGACTAAGCTATAATTATTAATAAGCGGTGAAACTATGCGATGAACGCTTCGGAACAACACTGCATATGGCTTGTTGCTCGCGAAGTCTCACTTCCTCCCGCCAATCAAGATTGGCCTCAGCAGGTCTATTCCGTAGCCTCCAGTGAGGCACGCTTTCTGTCGCAGCGGCTCGGTGTCTCCATGCGCCGCGACCGTGACCTCGATCCGCGCCGCGCGCGCTTCCGCTAACTAGATCGATTCGAGCACTGAATATGTCACCTGACGGGTTGCGAGGCGATCTAATCTTGCTAATATGGGCCTTGTTCGCGGTGTCGGTAAACCTAGCTCCAGGGCTATCCCTACTCGGCGTTCCCTTCGGCTGCGACGAAACTACAACAGGTTTACTAACAACAGACTCTAACGTCTTGCTTCTCGACCCTTCGCATAATTTATTACCCGAGCGCGGGATGTTTCCCTCCCCTATTTCCCGAAAATTGCGAGTCAATAATTCGGGAGGTTCGACAGCGACGGTGCAACAACAGGATGTTGCCGAAATGCTATCTATGATGGGGGCGGACCCAAGGATAACATATCCCAATACGGTTTCCCGTGCGTAAGGCGCGGTATGCGAGGAGTTGCCCCTGACCTTATTGTTTAACAAAAGATGAGGGAAAAGCGATGCTCCAATGAGCATGTCTATGTTTCCAGGAACGGCGTAAGTGTCGTCCGCCAGAGTCAAATTCTTAAATTCAATCATTACCGAGGTGTCAACCGAAACGGTTGGCAACCTTTCAGTGACCCTATCTACTACTAGTGCATTTATATCAAAGTTAACATTACGATCTATCCGAGAATAAAATTTTAAATTTATATATCCCTGGGTAGCTTTACTAGTACGTCCGATGCCTTTAACTACAGGACACGAAAGTGACCTATTTATTACTAAGCCTAAGCGCTGACAACATTGTCGCGTTATAAAGCTATTTTGGGCTCCGCTGTCCAGCAGTGCACGGACGCTTTGTTCGTTTCCACGCGAATCCCTAACCAAAATACGTGCCGTACCCAGTAACACGGTTGAAGGAGGTTGTGCTCCCATATTTGCCAATGAGCACAGAGCGACATCACCAGGTCGACCGCTAGAATCGTTGACCTTAGTAGGGGCGAATTCCTTGTCCGCTTTACTTGACGCCGCTATGTTGCTATTTTCAAAATGTAATAGCGTGTGATGTTTCCTGGCGCACTTGCTACATACGGAACTCGAATTACATTTTGCAACTAAATGCTTATCGCTTAAGCAGTTCAAACATAGGTTGTTTGTCTTTACTAATTTATAACGTTCGCTTGGTGAATATTTACGAAAAGTCGCACAATTATATAAATTACCGTGTTTATCTTTACATACTATACAAGTATGCTGGAGTGATGTTGGCGTAGCGGTTACGTAAGTTAACGGCCCTGCTATTTTAGATGGTTGAGTCTGTCTACGGTCGACGCACCCTATAATCTCCTGTTTAACGTTCGGAGAGAGCTGCATCACCTTTATTTGATCTCGCACGAACGATGCTAATGAATGAAAGGAAGGCATCTCCGAGCTACGATGCTCCATTTCAAACGCACGCACGGTGTCGGGGTCTAATTTCTTTAATGCAACATGGAGAAACACCACGTCCATAAGATCATTAAATTTCAAATTCTTAAGTGCAGCCACCGATGCCACAAATTTATCTAGAAACTGCTCTAAGCCGTTGATGTTCGCGGATGATATAGGTTTAAGATCGAATATCTGGTTCAAATATTCGGAAGCTAACATTCTCCTATCTTCATATTTAGTTTTAAGCGTTTCGAATATTAATAAGTAATTGTTTGCTGTAGGTGTAAAACCAGAGCAGATCGACTGTGCCCTGCCACTAAGTTTACTAATTAAGTAATATAATTTTTCGGCGTCCGATAACGATGGGTTATTGTGTATATTGTTTTGAAAACTACTGAAGAAGAAGGGCCACGTCTTAATATCACCATTGAATACCCGAATATCTATTGGCGGCAACCTAATCGAGTCACTTGGACATACCTGTGTTTCCGGCTTTACTTCGTTTTGAGATTGTAGGGATCTCGCAGTTCTTTTCACGCGACACAACATATCTTCGAATGCCAGCAGCGGTTGGTAGTTCACTATGTATTTCGGGTCGATTTGTAATTCCAAATGATTAATTTGGTCTAATATTCTTTCGTAATCTATCCGCAAAGAATCTATCGTTTCGATTTCATTCAAAAAGGTTTCCCGCACTGCTTCTATATTAATGTACTTTATATAATCACTTATATTCTGCATACGCGAAAAGAGTATGTCCTCTTGGCATAAAGCGTTTTAATTTTGATTTCACTTCCACTAACTGCCATTTTAAAATGTTATAATAAAGTTATATTAATCACAATTAATCTTACAACGCACAAACAATGAAGGATGGACACTCGGTATGCCGTATTACGTAATTAAATCGAACACCTGCGCAGCGAGTCGAGGTGACGCGTCATTTGCTAAACTCAATAATTTTATCAAGATTGTGGGTAAGCGTATCAAACGGTTCCTATTACACTGTTTCAATTATTTAATAGGCTTTAAATTTAATCAAATACGAGCGCTATAAAACGAATAATTCTGTTTGCGAGTACCTAATCAAATTTTAAATTTAAACGAACACTATGTAAGTCTATTCCATAAATTAGAGTGCATTATCTAATTAATTAATTCAACAATTCGACCAAATCCTGCCGAAGTGACCATAAAATGGTGGAGCCACGTGTCTAAGGCTGCCGAAGTCTAATTCCCCGGTCGAACCTTAAACATATTACGCGAGATATTAACTAAAGTGGACTGTATATGCGATTGCTTCTACGCTTACGTAAAGGCGACTACTATAGCATGCGGTATAATGCACTCGCTCTTCCCTAAAACTAAAACTATTATTTTGCCAAGTCGATGAAAAGGAATCCTGCCTGATTAGGAAAACACAAATTGGACCGGTTAAAACAATTATATCAGGCAGGAACTAATTAAAGGAATATTAACCGGGGTTTCTTCTATCCTGTTGAGCACTATAGCTGCAACTTCTGGAACTTCTTCTGGAACACTCCGGAGAGAGGCGGTGCGCGACTATATCTCACACGAGGTGAGGCGGGTCTCCTGGAGCTCGACTGCTTCCAGGCTAAAGCGGTTTCTACTAGCGGTGTGGTTTCAACGACGACTGCGGCGGAAAGAGACTCGCGCAACGGTCGCGCGTGTCTTATATATCCTCGGCTCCGATGATTACGTGACATTCTAGAATCATCTTCTTGCCCCTCCCACCCCACCACCCCGATGTGTCGATAGGAGGGTATGAATGATATCGTTTTTTTTCGAAAAGGAACAAGCGACTTGGCACCTACCGTCCGATATAAAATAAACACGAATGGGTTTTCCGCGCAACCAATAACAAAGGACATAAAATTTTGCCTTCTTGCAATACTGTGATGTTAATGTCGAAATTGTCAATGTTTCAATGTCAACTTTGTTTACATAAGTTCTTGCTTGCAAACATTATATAAATTTACTAAAAAAATTCGTGGTAAATATTCTGTTCTTTTTTGTATCAGGTTCATGATATTTTTAATTTAAGAAGATAGTGACGCAGGCGCAAGCCCGGTTTCGAGCTGCGTTAAGTAAATACAACCTACAACACCTATTTATAAATCTATAGTTGTTTATTGAATGCTTTGTTTAGAGACTATGTAATTTTTACATTTTGAATATCTATTTTTATGTATGTTTCAGACGTATGCGTACTTACACCACGTGTAACGAGTGTGCCAGTTTTGTTTACTAGAAAATTTACCGGCCTTCAAGACAAGGAAAATTTAAAAATGGGCTGAAAGTCGAGAAAGTAGCTTACGAACTCAACCAGTTTCTTCAGTCAAGACACCAAAGCAGTGGATAACAGTTAAGTTTCTATCAAAGAATTTTCTATATTCACTTACTACTAATGGCTTATACACTTATATTTACTTACTCGAATAAATAATTATTTGTTATGTAGGTATGGAGAGACTTTAAAAGCAGAGCAGGCTATAAGGAAGAAAAGTTAAGAAAAGAAAAGGTGCGAAAGGGCAACAGAGGCACCACCTTAGCTTTATTAACTTCCCTTTAGCGGGGTTAAAAGCTTATGTTGCAGGTTTAGGTTTTTCTTATCACAAAATAACTATAATTAATTTAAAGACCAAAAATAGAATACAAAAAACAATTCCTTGGGTAATTACAAAACGATTTTTTAACGAGAAAAACATTAATGAATTTAAATCTTAGCTTTCACTTATAGACTGGCGTACTCTTCTAAATGTCGAAAGAAGCCTTAACGAAAACTATAATAATGATTTCTTATATTTACGCGAACACTACACATGATTCAAACTACTTTTACGGATTTTATCGCGTTTATTTTTGCTTTTAATTACTTTTATTAAGCTATTGCATAGCTTCTATCGCGGGCCTTGAGTGCGGGAAAATCCAGAAATTTCGTAACGAAAAACACCTTACGCTCTCCGACGGGCACGGAAGTGTGGCTTGAAGGCCGTGCATTGTCTAACGATGGTCTAACGTCGTTTCTTTTCCTTAGTCTTTGTTGTCTTCGTCAAAGAGTTTTGAAATTTTGAATATGAATGAAGAAAGTGCATTTATTATTAAGGCTGCTCTCTCGCAAAAAGCTTGAAAAAAGCGTGCAGATGAACCAACTTTTCGTCGACACTTACAGAGAAATTACATATGAAAAAAATAGCTAGTAATCTACATGATCTGATACGTAATTTGGTTTTTTTTTTTTTTTTTTTTTTTTTTTTATAGAATAGGCTGACAAACGAGCACACAGTCCACCTGATGGTAAGTGGTTGCTGCGGCCCATAGACATCTACATCTATCCTCCATTACAAATCAAAATGCAGATGTGTTGTCACCCGTGAGGACTGAGATGGAATGCCTCATTTCCAGTAAAAAGGGTCTCCGGTTCTCTACACTCACCATACGAAATACAGCAGCATTAAGCTACTATTTCACGCTGGTATTCTGTGAGAGCGTGGTCCTTCCCCGGTCGAGCCGACCCATTCGTGCTACAACTATACTACTAATATAACTGCAGCATGGCTCTACCACGTAAAAATTCGTTTGCCATAATTTTCCTATCGGTGTCACATAATAAATAAAAAATACCCAAATCACCTCCAAATCGTTGAGATGAAACCACTTTACTCCTTCATTGTTTATCAAAGGAGTATAAAAAAAATATCTACTGCTTTGCAATCCAAAATAAAATAATTTGGTTTGGTTACTTTTTAGAAATATGTATTATTTTTATGATAATAAATTAAAAATGCGTCCCGATTAATAAGAGAAAAAAAATTGTTTTCTTATCGGTCACCACGCTCCAAAAGTGTAACTTGATTTAATATCAAAGACTTAACTGCATAAATAAAATAAATAATTAATTATAATTGCATAAGTTGATAAAAAATGCTATGCAATAGCTTTACCGCGGCAGTCCCCGAGTGCCACACGTCTTTTTTTTTAATTCCCGACGTTTCGGGCCCTTTCCAGCACCCATGGTCACGGGGGACTGAGATGACTGACGTCCCGATGTCATTGTTAAACCCGGAGTACCTTCAGCTTTTTTAATTATTGTTTATGGTCCGATCTATGCAAAATGAACTGACTATGTCCTGAGGTCTTGCAATGGTATGCTTGGGTTTAGTTTTAATTTTATTGATTATAGGATCCCAAGCGGGTGGTAGTACCCAGCCTCCTTCTCTATTGAAATTGGGATGTTTTTTAATTTCAATAGCCTCACGTATCATCCTTGGTAGGAATCGGTGTTATTTCGCGAGGATTTGTGGTCTATCAAATCTGATGTAATGGTTGTGGCCGTCTAGGATATGATCACAAACTGCAGACTTCCTATAATCAATAAAATTAAAACTAAACCCAAGCATACCATTGCAAGACCTCAGGACATAGTCAGTTCATTTGGCATAGATCGGACCATAAACAATAATTAAAAAAGCTGAAGGTACTCCGGGTTTAACAATGACATCGGGACGTCAGTCATCTCAGTCCCCCGTGACCATGGGTGCTGAAAAGCGCCCGAAACGTCGGGAATTAAAAATAAAAGTAATTAAAAGCAAAAATAAACGCGATAAAATCTGTAAAAGTAGTTTTAATCATGAAAACTGTAATATATTTAATGAAATATTACAAAATTTGCTAAATGTTTGCATTCCTAAAAGAACCGTTACTTTGAGAGCAAGAAAAAAGTACCGTTGGATAACGAAAGGCCTCAAAATTTCATGTCAGAATAAAAGATATTTAAAAGCCCTAACTTCGTATACAAAGAACCCGTATTTAAAAAAACACTATAAAATAAGGGGTTTTCCAATAGGGACCTGACAATTTTAAATTTAGTTTGTGAACGCACCTTTTCACTTAACATCGAACTGTCACTGTCATTTTATACAGTAGACATAACCTTTTCATCACGGTGAAGTGCACGAACGAACAACGTCTGCAAATCTTAAAAATTTACTACAGAAATTCGGAGTCGGTGGCCGCTACTTTAAGAGCGTTAACTCCGATTTTCGGTCGTAATTCTCGCCCTAGTAGACAGGCAGTAACAAGTTTAGTGAAAAAGTTTGAGTCTACATATTCGTTGTGTGATGTTGCCGTGCCAATGAGACTACGGGTTGGTCGAAGTGTCGAAAATATCGCTGCCGTTGAAACGTCCGTAGCAAATGATCCTAATAAGTCAATTCCACGGCGTTCTCAAGAGTTGGGCATCGCCAAGACCACTTTATGGCGAATTTTGCGTAAGGATCTTACTTTACACCCATACAAGATCAGGATCACTCAAGAATTGAAGCCGATGGACCATTCGAAGCGACGTACGATCTCCGATTGGGCTCTGGAAAAGATGCGCCAAGATGATCGATTTCATCGCAAAATCATCTTCAATGACAAAGCATGTGGTTTCAACAGGACGGCGCCACAAGCCACACAGCACACGTTACAACCGATTTATTGAAGAAGAAGTTTGATGAGCGTGTTATCTTAAGAAATGGACCAGTCGATTGGTCGTCTCGTTCGTGCGATTTAACACCTCTAGATTTTTTTCTTTGGGGCTACGTCAAGTCATTAGTCTATGCTAATAAGCCGACAACGTTGGAAGAGCTCAAAGCCAACATTGAACGCGAAATATCAGCCATTTCGGCCGAAATGTGTGTCCGAGTCATGGAAAATTGGGTCCAACCAAACGACCGCTGCAAACGTGCCCGCGGTGGCCATATGAGCGAAGTCGAGTTCTATTCATAAATGTTTTGAATTTACTTCAACCCAATAATAAAATTTTTGAAATATCTCAAATGGTTTTCATTTTATTTTGAAAGAAATTTGTCAAGTCCTTATTGGAAAACCCTTTATTTGCAAAAATATTGAAAAAGGCAGTAAATAAAGCCAAACGAATAGATTATGCAAATAGAATAAAAAATTTGATAATAAGGTAAATGTATGTGGGCCATTAAAAAGGATCGTACTAATAAAACAACGAACAAAATAAAAGAAAATATTGAAATTTTAGTGGACAAACAACAAGTATCAGAACCGAAAAGGGTAGCTAATATATTTAATAACTTCTTTGCATCAGTTGGCCACGTACCACCAGCAAACATACCATCTCAACAAACACAATCATTTAAAATACCAGTACACTAAATACTATGTTTTATGTCCTATAAATTTGGAAGAAACTAGTAACATTATCAAAAAATAAAAAATAAAAATAGTTATGGAATAGATGAATTACCACCTAAATTAATAAAAAATGTGTTGATTCATTAACTCTTCCATTTAGTATTTTAACCAACCAATCTTTTACGGAAGGAACGTTTCCAGATTTATTAAAAACTGCTGCAGTAAAACCTGTACATGAAAAGGATACAAAAGCAAACACTACAAATTATAGACCGATCGCAATGTTACCTACATCCTCAAAAATATTCAAAAAGGCAATGTCAAATAGAGCTTTTTACGCTTTCTGTGAAAAATTTAAACTATTTGATAAATCACAAAATGGCTTTAGGAAGAAACGATAAACTACACTGGCAGTATACAAATATATACAAAAGGTACTTGATATTTTAAATAAAAAGAAATACGCCGTAGGTATATTATTAGATATGTCCGAAGCCTATGATAAGAGTACAATACCCAATACTGTTACAGAAGCGATATAACATCGGTATACGAGATACGGCATACAAATGGTTTAAATCTTACCAGGAAAACCGTAAAAAATACGTAGAGATAGTGCATTACAATCATGACGCTGGCGAAATATGCAACGTTAGATCTGAAGCAATCCACACTACTTGCTCATTCCCCAGGGCAGCGTTTTGGGATGTTCGCTATTTATTATTTATATACACGAACTACCTACCTATTGACTGAAACCTCTATTATATTTGCTGATGACATTTCCATTCTTATTCCGCATAAAAAAGACCAGAATTTAAATAATACATTGAATCAAGTATTGAACCAAGTTACAAATTGGCTGACACATCACAACCTAGAGATTAATTTTAATAAAACCAAAATTATGCAATTCCGACCAGTTCAAAAATCACCACTAAATATCGCTTTTAGTTATAATAATATACCTATAAGAACTGTTGACAACTTCAACTTGTTAGGCCTGTAAATCGATTGCCATATAAACTGGAAAGCCCATATAAATAAAGTAAAAATAGGCTATCAAAATTCACTTACGCATTACGAGAAATAAAGAAAACCACAGATGTCCCTAGCGCTCTGTCAGCATATTACGCATACACATCTTCGTGGCTGTCATAGGGTGTCATGTTGTGGGGAAATAGTAAAGATGCACAGCAATTATTTATAATGAAAAAAAATTATAAGAATCTTGGCAAACATAAAAAATCCAGAAAGTTGTAAGCCCCACTTCCAAAAGCTTAAAATTTTGACTTTGACGTCTATTTATATTTGGGAAACATGCAAATTTGTAAAAAACCACCCAGAACTATTTACCAAATTAAGTAAAACAAATTAAAATACTCAATTAGACCAAATAAGAATAGGCTACTATTGCCGAAATCTACTCTTGCTTTGCTATGTAGATATTATATATTATATAGCTCTAGTCCCTACTGTATGACAGTTAAAATTTTTAATAACCTTCCAAATGATATAAAAAATTTAACGAATACTACACTATTTTTATCCAAATTAAAGTTATATTTAATTGAAAAATGTTTCTACAATTTAAATGAATATTTTGATACATATATTATTTAATTTATGTGGACAACTTCGGCCTGTGCCTATCTAATTTAATTTAATTTTGTTATTCAATTCTAATTTTTTACTTAATTTTATTTTTACTTATAATAATAATTATTTTTACTTGACATTGTGATTATGAATTTAATTAAATTTACTGAATTTTAAAATAATATAATCTAATAATGTAATTTTTTAATGAAATCTAATATTTTAGTTTAAAAATAATAATTAATATTTTTATAATTGCTATGCCCAAACTGGGTTCAAATGCGGACTTTTTTTTAAACATAACATCTATTGTAACCATTTGATTGCAATAAAGACTATGACTATGACTATATATGACTATGACCTTAATTCCTCTGACTGAGGCCTACTGAGGCAGAATTGCGTCGATCATAAGTGTAGAGTACACATTTGGCTGCCTTCACTGTGGCAGATGAAGAAGTGAGTTCAGTAGTATGTAGTTACACTCATAATAATTATTTATATACAAAATAATATACCTAATCGAACTTTATAGTATTATTTTTAAGTTTTGAATGGAAGCTGGGGTTGAAACAATAAAAGTCATTTCCTTATTTCAATGTAAGTTTTTATAATAGATTTAAAGTATTATGTAAATTCTGTTGTATTTTGGATGTACTTACCTATAACAAACAAAAATAATTGCTAACCAGCGTGCTAGAGAGAATTCGCAAGCATTTTCGACCTATCTATATTTTTCATTACAGATGCTGGCAGCTGCAACTCAACTGCAAGCAGAGGCTGCCAAAATGCAGACGGAGGCAGCCAAAGTGCAAACTGAGGCGTCCCTTTTTTTCGGCAATAAAATAGGAGATGCATTAATTTTATTTTTAAATAAAAATCATAAATAAATTGGGATGTTTTATGTTTTGTTTCAATTCACACATTCTTACTTAGATAATAAAGTAAAAACAGTATTTATGAGCCATCTTGGTACGCGCTCTGCAATAGCTTGGCCAGCGCCAGTCACTCCTCCTGCATTAAAAACATAAAATTTTAAGATTATTCTAATAGTGCAAAGACAACATAGACTTTGCACTATTAGACCTGTATCTTCTAGGCCATTATCATTAAAGCTATCAACAATTATATTTGTAGATGTGGTGACATTTGGTTGCATCAATCTAAATTTAATATGCAAGTTGTGTAGCACTGCACATGCACTGATTATTAGGCCAGCCGTGTATGTCTCGTTCATTAACTGGTGTCGATGAGATAGACACCTAAACACAATACCACACGAAATCATCTTTCTGTGGTATTTCTGGCTCCCAGGGGATTTATATTTTTTATATATATTTTGGCCTCATCAACTAGAGGATATCCATAATCAACTTAAAGATTAAACATATATTTGCATTTGCAGTCTCATACATATTCACTTACATATAACCTTTGACCTACAAAGGAACCATGAACGGTGATCCCCATTGTCTAAATATCGCCATAATAAGGCTGTGTCACATACCTAAAATAATTTATGTATACATTAGGTGTACCTATTAAAAATATAATCTAAGCCCTTAGGACTAATAAGTATAACTTAAATTTGATAATAACACTTTTCTTACTGACAATAATAAGAATAAGATATTTTGTTAATATTTTCAAGTAAGTTATTTACTTATACTTAAACTTTGGTAAACAATAATAACTGAAGATAAACTTACAGCTTGTACATTTAGTGAATAACCTTTATGTTGGCCACCTACGTATGCCTCTTAATGGAACTTGAGAGCTAGAACTTCTATATGTGTGCAGTCTATAGCTTCAATTATATCCGGTTAGCTGTAGGCCATATCTAAACTTTTGTTTCGCTACTCACCACTCCTCATGAATCATACGGAATTTTGTTTTCTCAATAATTTTTCATTAAGAGCATCGTTAAGAGTATGTATGACTCACCTAATCGATTTTAGGCTCACGCTGCAACCCCATTGCAGGCCAACAAGTAGCACCCACTTGCATAAAATCAAAGTGCTGTCAGTACTAATCTAGAAGGAAATGAAAGTAAGAGTTAATACAAATGAAAAAAAATTAGTTTTTTAATCGTATATAGACAATTACATTGATGACACTCTCTTCTAACTCCACAGAAAGTCTGTACGGCCGCTGTTTTTGAAGAGATGGCCGAAATTCAGCTAAGAGCTCGGTAAACATATTATCTTTATAATTCTTTTTTATAGAACAGGTTAACAAACGAGCACACAGTCCACCTGATGGTAAGTGGTTGCTGTGGCCCATAGACATTTACATCTATCCTCGATTACGAATCGAAATGCAGATGCGTTGCCACTCGTGAGAACGAAGATGGAATGGCTCGTTTCCAGTAAAAAGGTTTCCGGTTCTCTACACTCACCATACGAAACACAGCAGCATTAAGCTACTATTTCACGTTGATATTCTGTGAGAGCGTGGTCCTTCCCCGGTCGAGCCGACTCATTCGTGCTACAACTATACTACTAATATAACTGCAGCATATCTCTACCACGTATAGAAGGTCAATCTATGGATTTGACTGTACTCTAAATTCAAGTGATTTTCACATTCGAGCCGGTTTCGTGTGATTTGCCGCCGCATAACCATAACACGTATAATGTCTTCGAGCACTGACAAATCCCATGTTAAATACGCTTCCGCCGTACATAATATTTTTATGATTTTATATTATAATAGATTTAATATCAATAGAACTTGACAAAACTCCAAACGAAATTTTTTAACAGCTTACGATCGTAACGAACACTTAGCGGGCTGTCTAAAATTATCGCTAACATATCGAATAATCGTAAAATTGCGATAATGTTCTTTACGATACCGATATAAAATAAATAGCTTTGACAGTAGAGACTACTAAAAATCGTTATATTCGGATCATTATGACTTAACGACTGATATCGGTTGTAAAGTGATCGTTATGTGTCGATGGATGCCGGTGACACAGGACCGTGCTTTGTGGAATTCCTTCGTGGAGACCTATGTTCAGCTGTGGATTTGTGAAGGGCTGTAATGATGATGATGATGATGATTGATGGACATTGATGGCTCTGTGGCGCATTGGCTTAGCAATAAATTGCAATGCTGAGAGCCGCGGGTTCGGATCCCACACGGAACAAGTGTATGGCCTACATGTTCTGAGTCTGGATGTTTGTTCTTGTAAAAATTTTGTATGGAAACTGCCTCCACGATACAGGAGAAATCCTTATGCAGGGTTACATTTAAAAATATATCTTTATATCTTAAGTAAATTCACTTCTAGATAAACTGAATTCTAACAAATATGTGTGTTCTGTTTACCAAAACATTGGCGTTGGAATAGAATTGCTATCTTTATGGGCTCCGTGAGGCCTACGTAAATGTATTTTTATTTATATTGTTGGAAAAGTAAACACATTTGTAACAGAATAGGGTCGGAGAGAAGATTACATTTAAAATGCTTGTTTCCTATTTACTTGTAAATAGGAAACAAGCATTTTTTTGTGTTGTTCAATTTTTTTATTGTGTTGTTCAATTTTTTTTATTTATTTCATGATTGTATATTGTAAAGAAAACTCTTGAAATTTAAATGAATCCCTGTATATGAATTCTGTAAATTAAAGTAAGTTTAATAGGGCTTGAGGTGGCAACTCAGAGTGGGCTTGGCGGGGGAAGAGGTGCCGCTCTTCCTATGCCGCCACCCAAGTTTCGGCCGGAGTCTTAGACCAGATCCACCGCTGTGGCTCCATGGCCTCCGCGTATCTGACCCGAGAAGGGGGAGGGGGAGGTATTGAATACGTTTTACTTATAACTTTTATTATTGAGATATTATATCAGAAAGAAGTTGCAAAAATAAACGATCACGCTCCACTAACAAGAAATTACAGCTTATATGGAGTACAAGGCGAAGAGCTAACAAGCAATTTCCTGTTAATTGCTAGCTTTAATTGAGGCTCGTACAAACAGATGGTGAAATCATGGGAACAAATGATGTTATAGGTATTAATAGTATAATATATACTGACACACACACGCATATATATAATGTATACGTGTGCCAGCTTTGACAGTTGGCTCTTTCTAGCAAACAGATATCTGGCAAAAACTTTGGAGCCTTGGTTCTGCTCGATCACATTTTAATACAAGATGTATTAAAGTTGCTTAAGTCCCGTCGTATGCATTTGGAGTTTGTTCAGTAGTCTGTATACTCAAATCTGTTGAAGACTGCAGATTTATTTACCGTCTAATAGCCATGAGATTAACAGTGTGATCGGAAACTTTTTGTGTTCTTGTGCGTCGGATCTTCCAGAACTTAGCTGCAACTGCATTGACAGTTTCCACGAGCCTATCTTTTAAATCGTCCACTGCATTGTAGTCTTCTAGGTACTTAAAACGATTTTGTAACTCGAGCTGAAAGGTTTCGGGACTTTGTATTAGAACGTGAGAGGCATGGACCGTTGACTACATTAGACGAGATCTCTCCAACTTAAGGTTTAGGTTCAGTGTGCCTCTTACCTTTCGGTAATCACTGCCAATTTTCACTCTCGCCATCACTGTTATATGAAAGCGGTCTAGGTGCAACCTGAAAGGTCCACACTACTAACTTTCAAGTGGAAAGAATAAAAAATATTTTATGTTTTAATATTTTATACAATTTTTCATTCAGCACAAAAAACGATTTGACCGATTTTGCTTAAAATTTAATGAGGTCTAAGTTACATAATTATGCATTAAGTGAAACTGGTCCTATGTCAATATCACTCTTTGTTATCGAGATACACGAGGCGAAAATTGGATCCGAACATACATACATACATACATACATACATACATACATACATGTGCACACAAGGACATCGTCTTAAAAACTATATTAATCGACTCTAAAGACCTTGAAACGTGGAGATATGTTAAAATTTCCAATTTGCAAAATCGAATCCATTACAGTAACTTCCCACTGGGAAGTTTATACAAGTTAATAAAACGCAATAAAATTCAAAAAATAAACTAGTTTAGTTCAAAAAATACGTTCGTTTCCTGTAAGTCCATAAGTAGTTTTATAAAAATTCTTTCGAGAAAAGCGCTGGCGAAAACAAATTGCACAATATAATGCTCAGCAGAAAATTCCTTCTAAAACAAATGGAATACACAGTTACACAGTTAACATGGAAATGATGCTGATGAAATTTGGTAGTATGATCTTTCGAAATGTATGATGGAGAAAATTTGCATTTTATTAGTAGTGCTCCTAATCTTTATTTTTGAAAAATACTTTATAATGATTTAATGTTTACGCCAAAATTACACATTTAAATAAATCTAGTATTTTTACGGATTATATCGCGTTTACAGCACCTTGTATGGGTGTTGACCCATGGTCACAGGGGAGTGGACTGAGTTGTTCGACGTCCCAATGTCATGTCGTTAACACGGCTTCCTTCAGATATATATATATATATATATATATATATATATATATACATATATATATATATATATATATATATATATATATATATATATATATATATATATATATATATATATATATATATATGTATATATATAGAATAGGGTGACAAACGAGCACACAGTCCACCTGATAGTAAGTGGTTGCTGCGGCCGATAGACATCTACATGTATCTTCCATTACAAATCAAAATGCAGATGCGTTGTCACCCGAGAGGACTGAGATGGAATGCCTCCTTTCCAGTAAAAAGGGTCTCCGGTTCTCTACACTCACCATACGAAATACAGCAGCATTAAGCTACTATTTCACGCTGGTATTCTGTGAGAGTGTGGTCCTTCCCCGGTCGAGCCGACCCATTCGTGCTACAACTATACTACTAATATAACTGCAGCATGGCTCTACCACGGACTAATATAGGAAGAAGTATAAAAAATATAAACGATAAAATCCATAAAAACTTGTTTTATTTAAATAATTTATAAATACATTGAAAATTCAGTTCATATTAGTATAGAGCTATACAATTTGAGGTTGATACAACACTTTTGTGGGTTCAGACGAACGTTCTACACAATTTTTCCGTTACAAGGAGGCACTTACTCAAACCGTTCATTTTAAACGAGAAAATGGAATAAAAGTTTCTCTTGTTTCTTTAGTATTATCTTTATTACACTGATTCGATATAAAGTACTGTTTTCTTTTTATATGAGAGCGGGCATACAAGCATTCGGCTAACCAGATGGTAAGTGACTACTGCCGCCCATAGACAACTGCAACACCATGGGAATTGCACATGCGTACACCTCTTAAAAAGAGTAGGCTCTTAGCACCATTAGGGACCTTCAAGAAAACTTTAAGGTCCCTAAGTCACATTGGTCCGGAAAAATTGCTGGTGGTTGTCGATTTCAGAAAACTTCTAATCGCACAGTGGTGGACCGCCAATAATCCAAATGGTATGGCTGGTATCGCGTGTTTTGACCACGGTTTCTGACTTATATAAAAAGACGGTTAAAAATGGTGGAAGTTGCAATCAATAAATTTTTTTTTAACTGTTAATAGTTCACACTAGACACTTGATATTTGCATTGAAAATTTAAGCAAAATTATATTAAATCAATAAATATAACTCTTTTTTGTTTCACTCAACCTATAGATACAATAATTACTAACATTCAACTATTTTTATATTCGTTAAGACTGTACGGATTAACGATTATGTCTATAAATATTTTTAGTAAAATTATTTACGTCTTGCTAGTCGAATTTCAAAAACCTTAAAAAACAAAGTTTGTCAGGTGTGGGGTTCGAACCCACGCTCCCTCTCGGGAACCAGAGCTTAAATCTGGCGCCTTAGACCACTCGGCCAACCTGACTCGTTAGTTTAGTTTTAGTTTTGAGACGATATCAAAATCATTCTCTTTTCGACTCTAGTGAAATATTGTTTCTAATCAGGAGAATATATAGTGTAAAAAAATCCACTGTCTCATATCATACCGTGGATGTCGTGGAGGCGATAGAGAGAAACAAACTAGGAGATGGGACCCTGCGTTTTTAGGGTTCCGTAGTCAACTAAGAACCCTTATAGTTTCGCCATGTCTGTCTGTCCGTCTGTCCGTCCTCGCTTAATCTCTGTGACCGTTAGCACTAGAAAGCTGAAATTTGGTACCAATATGGGTATCAATCACGCCGATAAAGTGGTAAAATAAAAATTGAAAAAAATATTTTATTAGGGTAGCCCCCCTATATGTAAAGTGGGAAGTGATTTTTTTTTTTTAATATCAACTCTAACGTGTGATATATTGTTGGAAAGATATTTAAAAATGAATAGGGGTTTACTAAAATCATTTTTTGATAATGTTAATAATTTCGGAAATAATCGCTCCAAAAGTAAAAAAAAATGTGTCCCCCCCCCCTCTAACTTTTGAACCATAAGTTTAGAAAATATGAAAAAAATATGAAAAGTAGAACTTTATAAGTACTTTCTAGGAAAATCATTTTGAACTTGGATGGAAACAACAGTACCCACTACCGGGAGAAGTTGCAGGAGCGCGGAGCGCTGCTGGAGCGCGAACATAATGGATACCCACATTTAAAGTCATAAGTGGGAACACTTATTGTGACGGACGGGAAACTACGCAACCCTACACTGAGCGTGGCCCGACATGCTTTTGGCCGGTTTTTTATAATAACAACTTAAAAAATAAAAACCAACGGTTGCAAACCCTCCTGCAAAGCGTGCCAAATATGGCAAATATCTACCTTATGAGTCAATATACGCGCGAGGTCTGTATTCTAATAATAAAATATGTAATTTTTTAGTTTATAATATAAACCAGCTTATCATTGACCAAAGTTGCTGTACAGTGGCATAAGAATATCCCTCACTCTGTACTGTTCCGTGGGTGTCGTACGAAGCGATAGACGGGTAACCAGGATATAGGGAGCAGCGCCTAACACTCTCTTAATCTCTTAAAGCAGCGCTAATAACACTCTTTAAGCACTCTTAAAGCAGCGCTAATAACACTCTTTCAATTCCATTCAATGAAACAACGCTTACGATTCAATGACAATTATTTGTATCAGTGCCACGTACTCCAAGGTAAATAAAATCATTTTGAAGAATAATGATTTCTTACATTTACGCGAATACTACACATTATATGAAACTATCTACTGTAAATTAAATTAGTTTCATTTGTTCCCCACAAAGAAGCTTGCGTGATAAATGATAAATTAAAAAAAAATCGAACACAACTAAAGTCCATAATCACGCATCAGAGTTTTCTCAGAAATAAAAAGAGACTTGTGCTCAGCAGTGGGACGCATATGTTCACCGTTTCTTTAAATAACATTGAGGTTTTAAATAAAACTCATCACTAATTCAGAAAATCGATTCACGTCTATTTTCTTCTCTGACTTCGTTGCATTTAGCAAACGTAGTTTATAGTTATGGTATATATATCTTTTTAATATTCCTTTACTTTAGTGATGTTTCTTTATAAAAACATGGACAGGACTGGGTTGAGCGCTGGTTTGATACTGACATTAAGGTCACTTTATAGGGACTCTAGTGCTTGTGTCAGTATCAACGGAGTCAGAGGCAGGGTAGCTTTTCCGTGGCTGTTCAACCTATTTATGGTCAGTTGCTTGCAAACATTGAAAGGTGAAAAATCTGAGCTAAGAATGGGCGAGTTAACCGTCAAATGCCTTATGTACGCCGATGATCAAGTCATACTTGCGTCGTCGGCGGCCGAGTTGCAAATGATGGTTAAATTAGTTAACTGGTCATTAAAAGAAAGGGGAATAAAAGTGAACGTAAGTAAACGAAGGTGATGGTTTTCGAAACAGAAGAAAGTAAAACGTTATGTGAAATAAGAATAGAAGGGAGTTGATTGAGCAAGTCGATGAGTTCGTGTATTTGTTTTTTGTTTTTTTTATAGGATAGGGTGACAAACGAGCACACAGTCCACCTGATGGTAAGTGGTTGCTGTGGCCCATAGACATCTACATCTATCCTCGATTACGAATCAAAATGCAGATGCGTTTTCACCCGTGAGGACTAAGATGGAATGCCTCGTTTCCAGTAAAAAGGGTCTCCGGTTCTCTACACTCACCATACGAAATACAGCAGCATTAAGCTACTATTTCACGCTGGTATTCTGTGAGAGCGTGGTCCTTCCCTCTTCGAGCCGACCCATTCGTGCTACAACTATACTACTAATATAACTGCAGCATGGCTCTACCAAGTGATGTGTATTTAGTAGAGACGGTAGATATGATAAGGATATAGAACGACTAGTGAAAGCAGGAAATAGTGTGAATGGGGCTCTACACTCTATTATGAAAAATTAGCATGTGTCAAAAAAGGCGCCTATGGTAATTCATGCTGTGTTAATCCCTACTTTAATGTATGGTAGTGAAAGTTGGGTGTGGCAGAAGAGGCACGAAAGTAGAATAAATGCTGTAGAAATGCGGACTTTAAGGAGTATGCTAGGGCTGTATCTGAATGACAGGTTGAGGAATTGCGTGATAAGAGAAAAATGTGGTGTGCAAGATGATTTTGTGATCAGGATTAAGAAAGGAATGCTTCGGTGGTTTGGTTATGTAGAAAGAATGAACGAGGAAAGAGTGACAAAGCAAAAGAGACGGATGAAAGTTCATGGAAAGCTGGGCCTGATGTTACAGTAACAATTACTGCACTATTTTATTTATATAACGATACCATTTAAAAAAAACTGAAATGTTTACGACTGCTTCATGAGAGAGAAAAAATATAGGATGTTATTGGTTTTTATAAAAACAATGTTATTGCTTATACCAAGCTCTCACATTACACTTTAAGAAAATAATTATTAGATTTATTGTAAACTAGACTTTACCATAATTTTATATATTGTAGGACAATCACACATAGAAGATTCTGACGCCGCCGTCCAACTAAATTCTAGAGGTTTGAAATAATTATAAAAAAGCAGAGGGAATATGAATTAAAAACACTTTCCCTTTTAATGATTTATTAATCATCCACTTCATCATAAACAAATAAAATATCGTCTAAAAATTGTATTATTGTGGTGCATGCGGTATTAAATTCTTTTGATGCATTGTCCAGCTTAGGTACCATACAGGGTCGAATCAGCAAAAATATTATTTAAAAAAAAAATAAAGACTTTTTCAACATCTTCATTGAAACCCATTGCAAGTCCATTACTAAACATAGGCCTCCTCTGCACCTACTATGCCACAAAACACCATCCAAAGCCACCTGCACCATCTCGACTAAATGCATATTATATCCGGTTTTCAGTGTATCTGTTGAAATACATTGTGTGTGCAATACAGCAGTAAAGTATTGTAGTGTATTTTAATATCTAACGATGATGAACATAGGCGTCCCCCATATATTACGTCGTAGGGGGATATTTGGCTTAGCTACGATTCTCATACCACTTTTGAATACCTTGAAGAAAGAATAACGAATTCGTTGGATAATTATAAATACATGTTTTTTGTTCAGTTCTGAACATTTCAATGCAGCGAGACTGTGACCGTGTTACCAAAAATCGTGTACACTTGCTGATTAATCTCAGAAATGACGCAAATAGTAACATAAATGCAAACATATACATTGAAATGATTGGTTAATAAAATCCTGTTTCACACTCCACCACACTCCTGGTAAGACCACCCTCTCACTGCAGCCATGACACCTTTAGCCGTCAGAACCTCTGATCAGTCTTGTTAGTCTGCTTAACTGGCAGTGAGAAAACCCCATCACCTAACCTTGATATCCTGTCTCAGTCCGTCTGTTACCTTAGGTCTCATGGTGCCGACATCCCGTACTTTTTTAATTTATGTTTATATTTATATGGTACAGCTAGGGTATTAGGGACTGCTAGGGACTTCTAGGTATAGGGAATTTAGTTAGGGTACATCCTGTCTCTGTCCGTCTGTTGCCTTAGGTCTCATGGTGCCGACATCCCGTACTTATTTAATTTATGTTTATATTTATATGGTACACCTAGGGTATTAGGGACTGCTAGGGACTTCTAGGTATAGGGAATTTAGTTAGAGTACATCCTGTCTCTGTCCGTCTGTTACCTTAGGTCTCATGGTGCCGACATCCCGTACTCATTTAATTTATGTTTATATTTATATGGTACTGGTAGGGTATTAGGGACTGCTAGGGACTTCTAGGTACAGGGAATTTAGTTAGGGTACATCCTGTCTCTGTCCGTCTGTTACCTTAGGTCTCATGGTGCCGACATCCCGTACTTATTTAATTTATGTTTATATTTATATGGTACAGCTAGGGTATTAGGGACTGCTAGGGACTTCTAGGTATAGGGAATTTAGTTAGGGTACATCCTGTCTTTGTCCGTCTGTTACCTTAGGTCTCATGGTGGCGACATCCCGTACTTATTAAATTTATGTTTATATTTATATGGTAAAGCTAGGGTATTAGGGACTGCTAGGGACTTCTAGGTATAGGGAATTTAGTTAGGTACATCTTATCTCTGTCCGTCTGTTACCTTAGGTCTGATGGTGCCGATATCCCGTACTTATTTAATTTATGTTTATATTTATATGGTTCTGGTAGGGTATTAGGGACTGCTAGTGGCTTCTAGGTATAGGGAATTTAGTTAGGGTACATCCTGTCTCTGTCCGTCTGTTACCTTAGGTCTCATAGTGCCGACATCCCGTACTTATTTTATTTATGTTTATATTTATATGGTACTGGTAGGGTATTAGGGAACGCTAGGGACTTCTAGGTATAGGGAATTTAGTTAGGATTCTGTATGGTCCAGTACTCCTTCCTACCATATTTATGTTCAGCCAGTTGGTCGAGCTATCGCAGGCTACTTGGGTCAATAATAAAATTAATCGTAAAGCTACCTGACTGTAAAATTGTAAAAGTTAACATTTTCTAAATGGACGAATTAAAATTTATGTTGAAATATTACAACGGTAATACTATATTTTTTTATAAAATAGGGGTAACAACGCGCAACTTATAGATTAAGTACTCAGTCCAACTGTTGGTAGGTTTTGGTTGGGTTGGTACTTTATTAAATATTAAAAAGTAGATGCGTTTTCACTTCTTACAGCTAAGATGCCACCTTACATGTAAAAAGGCTCTCCGTTCTCAATACTAGCCATACGAAACAAAAAACATAAGTGCGATGTTCCATTCGAGCTATAAGGAAAATTTGGTGTACCGATTGGCTCTGTGTTTGGCCCGATCTGAAATATAATGCATTGCATGTATATACACTTGAATAAGATCAAATTTATGGTAATATCATCACCCTATAACCGGTCTATAAAATCTGTAGATATAGCTCTTATGGGTTACACTTACGATTGCCTGCATACTGCTCCTTGTGAGTGATGACACATTGTGAGCCGAGGAATCGTGTATATGCTGTATTAAACGCTGACAGACGTAACGATTGGTAATGGCTTAGTTGCCTAATATGGACTTACATTCTAAACTTATCTTAACAAAATAAAATCTATACAGATTAGATGCCTAAAGGCATCAGTTGATCCTAAAACTAAAAACACTCTGGCTAAAAATTATGAAATGTTATTTAAAATTTGTAAAATTACTCCCTTATACAAGAAAGTAAAATCGACCATCGTATTAGAACAGCATGGAATTGTTACATTTACGAAACCTAAAACATATAATATAATGCCGAGGCGCCAAGTTACACAAACAAGAATATATACAGGATGTCCGGTTTCCGATGTCCGATACTTTAAGGGGTTAAAATACAATTAATTTTATCGACAAATCAGGGATCGATGATTTTTTTTCGCCATCAATAAAAAAATGGCAGCACTTTAAAAAAAATTGTTGGCGAAGCATAGATGCTTGTATTAATTTAACAATATATACCCAAGTAGAAGACTTTCAAAAACAAAATTGGTCTCAAATGTTAGTTAATAGTGTAGACAATAAATCTAGATTCAAAATATTATTTTTTAATTTTTCAGTATTAGTAAAAAACATTTTTGAAAAATAAATTAGACAAAAAATTGATGTTGTTTTTCAGATTCTTAGCTTTTAAAAAAAACATCGTGTTAACCAATTTTTTTTTACTTGTTTTTATTATAATACAGGATATTTGCTATAAATGCACATTTAAATCTTAACTCTGAGTTAGATAGTTTAGGAGCTATGATAATTTGAATGTAACTGTTCAAAGTGCCTCTACCCCGATATTAAATATGTAACTAAACACCCATTCCAGTGAGTAACGTAAAATTCTTCAATAATTCAAGGAATCGTAAGCAAGCACAATAGTATCCTTTGTGTGAGCAGGTAAAAAACGCTGTGCACAACAGTGCGAGCGAGACAGAATAACGGCTGTCTCCAGGTAAAAAGGGTGCAGTGTGCGCTTGTGCCGTCGAGCAGTCGTCCCTCGCTCTGCGTTGTGATAACATTCTTGGTTTTAAGTAAATCCACTTACTGTACATAATTATTGTTTGTTGTTAGACTTTGTTACGTTTTTGTTTTGTTGTTGAACTGTTACTTTTTGTTTATTACAGTGAACGAGTACTCAAGCCAGCATATCGCTGTAACAGTGTACATAAGATAAGCAAAAATTATACTTTTTATATTTATTTCATTAAGGAGTGTGAAACTTTAAACTGTATTGTTGCCGAAAAACTGAATTACAATTTATGAAACTTAAAAAAGTGACGAATGTACACTCTGTTTAGGAAAAAAAAAATCTGCAGCATGGCTCTACCACGTTTAAAGCTATAACTTTTGATAAATCACTATAAAATGGCCTATTTTCCGTTGTTTGTAATACCATTTGCGGGCTTTGCGACAGAATAGGTTTGCGACAGGTAGTTTATGCAATAAAATATAATAAAGATGTTTCTCTTACCTAAATTTACATATTATTATGGCATTAGTACTAAAAGCAATGTAATGAACTTGCTTAAATGTGAAAATGTTTCCAATTTTTGTCTAATTTAAAAAGGAGATATTTAAACATAAAACTCATGGTTCAATAAAAATAAATTGGTTTTGAATTATAAGCTGTCTTGATGAAGAAACAATTTCACTTAGGCACGTCATTTCGAACTTATTGGAAATTCCATGCATTGCGCTGTACACTCAATGAATAACTTACTACTTGCAATGAAGATTCATTACACGCCGTCCGTGCTTCATTATAAATTGATTCCATTGTTCAATCATTATAATTTCACTACCACCTATTTAAACAGAAAATAGACATAGATCGATCGAGGCGATGTTAAGGTGATACCTCGAAAATGTGGTGGGTTTTATTTTTAACATAATTTTTTAAGTTTTATAGATTACTAACCAAAATTTTGGTATATAATTTTTGACTATATGATCTTAGATTGCATAAAAGGAAAACACGATACCATGTAATTTTCTGGATTGAAAAAAATTGCAAAGTAGGCGCTAATTATTTACATTTCTCGATGACACCACAATACTCTTACGAATAATTTCATGGAATAATTTTTAAGGCATATTAAATAATCATATCTAAGTTTTCATAAACCAGTTTTTTAATCCATAACGAAGTTTTGTTAAAATAAATGAAAATGTTGTTTGGCGCTTACTTAGTTTTTTTCCGAGCGCTTACTCGGTACAGCTATCTCATAATTTGCGTACTATGAAGTCATTGCATCACTTTCATTTTGACACTCCCGCAGTCGTCCGTTAGCTTCACCAACAAAGGAATAAGCCACGCCCCCAAAACTTCGATTCATTTTCAAGGTATCCTCTTAACCATAGTTGTCATGCTTGGTAGGCGGGTTGTCAACCGCTGTGTTTATTACATTGAGTTGTTATCAGGAAGTAACTTCTACCCATCTCCTGTTTCAGTTTGCCTCTGTCTTCCTCTAACGACACCCACGTATTGTTATGCGGTAGCGGATTCGAACTAGCTCGTCTAGCATTTTCCAGGGCTTTGTTCACGTGAGCAAAACGTTTAAAACACCATTAGTGTTCCGTGCCAAAAATATTAATCACTTTGGCAAATTATAAATTTCGCACACCCGTGTTTTATGCAGAGATTAATTTATCATTCCATTATTTAAATCAATTTATGTCCTTTACAAGTCAACTACTGTGATTTATTGGACACGGTGATTAAAATTTGTCATTACACAATAATAATGTTAGGTTAAAAATTCTATATTTTAATCTTACTCTTATTTTTTTATTTATTTACATTGTTTAAAACATAGTATGAAAATGGTAAGGTATATATAATAAACTATATTAAAGAAAAACTGAAACTAAAAATTTAAATTATCACACAGTCTTATTTTACTCGTCTGAATGGCCTTTGAAGCAGATTTCTTAACACTACCACCGAGGACCAGTCGCGGATACGGTTCCTATAGGAACTTCACCGCACTTAATTACATAGTAGAGCCATGCTGCAGTTATATTAGTAGTGTAGTTGTAGCACGAATGGGTCGGCTCAACCGGGGAATGACCACGCTCTCACAGAATACCAGCGTGAAATAGTAGCTTAATTTTGCTGTTTCGTATGGCGAGTGTAAGTACGGTATAAGTACCGGAGACCCTTTTCACTGGAAAGGGGCATTTCATGTTAGTCCTCACGGGTGACAATGCATCTGCATTTTGATTCGTAACCGTGGATAGGTGTAGATGTCTATGGGTCACAACAACCACTTACCATCAGGTGGACTGTGTGCTCATTTATCACCCTATCCTATAAAAAACACGTGGACCCCACGGACCGATAGTCTCTACAACAAATGACACAAATATGTAGTCTTCTCTAAGAGACTAACATTTGCGCCATTTACTTAAATCACCTTGATGACGCCCCGGCTCTAAAAGAGGTACACTTGAGAAGGTACGCAATTAGTTTCCCACACTAGGGTTTTTCCCTTTCCTAAGGACCTAAAATCATACCTTCGGGTATCTTGCCATCGTCTCTAAATATTCCACGAGGTTCTTCAACCGAGGAATATTTATAGAGACAGGAGCTCTTCGGATGACATCGTTTAAAGAACCGTGACGGGAAAACCTACCTGCAATTTTCTTACATGAAAGTCCGTGAAGCCCAAATTCGTTGACGCTGCTACACTATTATATTGGCACTGATGAGGTTGACAAATTGCTGCTCCTAGACTGTTTCCGACGGCAATGCGGAAGTTCTCCCAGTGTTCAAGCAATGTGCCGAAATTACTTTATGTATATATAATTATATATTATTATTTATGGTAAAGCATGTAACCAGTGTCTGGATTTCTTGGTCTAAACAGCTATAATACGGGCCATATCTTGGGAAAAACTCCATTGTTTTGTTGGATAAATTTTAGTAGAACATTTTAACAATTTGATTTTGTATCTGTATGTTTGTTACGTGCAATGTAGGTTAAACACTTTTAAGATACAGGCGAAAATTTTAGTAATCAGTATCCTTTTTTTTAGAAAGAAATGTCATTCTTATTGTTTACATATTATTGCGTATTACGTAAATGATACCAGTATTAATATAATTCGGATTTACTTATTTCAAATGAGCTACCTCAAAGAAAATATTTGAGAATTTTCTAAGCCATTTGCCAGTTTTAGTAGTTTGATCACGTTCAGTTCTGAAAATGGAAATGTTCTACAAGAACGTGTAAAAATTTCAATGTAGCTTCGGAACGATTTCAACGGACATGATATTTTCAGAATTTGTTCTTTTGTCAGAAAAATCTCATAGTTTACTTCATATTGTGATTTCATTTCTAGATTTTGTTTACATGATGAAACTTTTTCATTTCTATTCATTTTTACGAATATTTACGTTTCTACGAATCCGAACTAAAAGTGAGTGTCCATATATGAGTGAGAATTTTCTCTGTACTGCTCATCCAAAAAGAATCACCATCTTTACAGTCAATTTAAATGTCCACTATCTGGGGACGTATGTTATGCGCATAAGTGCGACATTGTAGCAAACTTGGGTGTTATGAGAATTTTGAGTTCCCCAATCACCTCTTTCATTTACTCATCTATCATTAGAATTTACCATGGTATGGTTGTGACATTTCATAATTATTAATTAATAATTCTTGAATTCGTGCGTGCGAGCGCGCGCGCGCGCGCGCGCGCGTGTGTGTGTGTGTGTGTGTGTGTGTGCGCGCGCGTGTGTGTGTGTGTGTGTGTGTGTGTGTGTATGTGTGTGTGTGCGTGTGTGTGTGTGTGTGTGTGTGTGTGTGTGTGCGTGTGTGTGTGAGTGTGTGTGTGTGTGTGTGTGTCTGTGCGTGATTGTTCAGTTTATAATACACGGAGATGTTTTATAAGGGTTATATCATAATGTTAAAAAAAGTCTCTTAAGTTTATGTATTTCCAGTAGGTATGTTTCAAGTTTTCTGCAGCAATTTGCCGCTTCAGCAATGCTGATTTATATTTAGCTTTGAAGCTATCCGTACTCATTTTATTTCTTATAGGAGGGGGCAAATCGTTCTATAAACTTCCTGCAACAAATTTGAAACAACCTCTGTACCGCGTTGTTTTATGTTTTGGCATACTTAACATGTTTAACGAGTTCGTACGAAGGTTTCTATGTGAAATGTCTTTGATCCATAGGAGTTATTCAAATAGGTACTCAGGCTTTTTGTTCCATATTATCCTATGCACTGTACAAGCGTACTGAAGCTCCCTTCTAGCACTCATGTTAAGTAAGCACTTTTTATTTAAGTACGGGGTAATATATTCTCTTTTGGGCACATTAAAGCAAAAACGAACACAGGCATTTTGCACTCTTTGTATTGCCCTCTCTGTGTTAAACTTTAGTCTTGGACCAAATGTGGAACTGCAGTAATTAAATTGAGACAGTACCAGAGTATCACATAAAAGTATCCGTAAATCCTCCTTAAGATATGGTCTGATTTTGTAGAGCGTTTTCAGCTTGAAGAATGCTGTCCTTATTTTGTTATTAACGTGATCACTAAATTAAATTAAAAAATTAAATAAGTGAAAAAAAAAACACAGCGCACATGTATTATAGGAGTCGCAGGAAGGATAATAAACACGCTTGATTACTTTTTGTTTAATTTACTTTTTCACAACTCGAATAGTCGGTCAACAATTATTGCAATCGTTTAGATAGTATCACACAATTGTGGTAGCATATCCCTACACCAATCAAAACTGAACCTAACAACAGATTGAATGTGTAAGAATTATACAATCCAAATACTTTTATATTATGAAAATAAGTAAAACGCTTTTATAAATATTACTGATAAGTGAATTAATTACAAATGTTTAGAAAATGAAATTACTTATATAATACTCTTTGTAAATACCTCAAATTCCAAATTAAAAATAAACCGAGAAAATTATCTATGATAATTATGACAATACAATGATTAATAATCTATTTTATATTTGTTAATTAAAAAATAATATAAAATCAAAACGATAGTTATACAAATATTATTTATTACGATTCATAATAGAAATTATGTAAAAATCACTGATAACATTCCGCCATCCCGATTCAAACCATGCCCCACGGCAATTTTCAAAGTGCGTTCGGTAATCATTTAGCAGCATTTGATGTTGAAGGTCTCATAACGAAGCTTGAAGTACTTCCTTTGCTGAGCCATGTAGTAGCCCCTGAAGCTAGTCTACCATCTTGTGGTGTCAATTGTAGTTGCTCTTTCTGTAATGGAAAAAATGTGTACAAAAATTAATTGTTCCATAAGCAATCTTCGTCCGTAAGAAGCGGTAAAATTAAAAATGTACAACCAACTTCAATAGAAATAAAATGAGAACATCATTAAAGTATTCGAAGTTAATTAAATACGCATTATTAAGATTACTTAAAAACTACCGGTCAAATCTTGATCGAATGTAGGACTGTACAAAAAACACCAGCTTTCAAATAAAAGAAATTCATCGAAAATTGTACTGAGGTAAGACAAAAAAAAGAACATACATTCGAATTTTGAGTACCTCCGCCTTTTTAAAGTTGATTATTAAAATGCATTACATCAATCTTTTCTACCGAAAAATGCACACAGCCAGGTAAACATATATATTGAATTCAACTCTTTCACGATTTTTTCTTGATTGCGGGGTATTTTATTTTAGGGCTTCTTTAGGGAGCTTAGACTTAGCAAAGATGAACATATTATTACATTCAGCAGAAATAGCGTTTGTGACACACGAGGCACATATAGAACCAGCACACAATTTTAGTATGGTTTTACAAACAGCTGTACATAGCTCTGCTTAACACATAGCTTAGTTTATTGCACATGGCTTAATTTATTGCACATAACTTAGTTTATTGCACATAGCTCTTTATTAATGTGCAATAGCTTATTATTAATGGACATAGCTCCGTTATATAACTACTTCAATTTATGCACGCAGTTATGATAAATTATGTCGTTGCAATTAACTTATTCTTTGCATATGCGGTTATCGCTGCACACACTCAGATAAATTAAGTGAAATAAAAAATAGAATAATAACTGCTTAGAGTAATGTGTGTATGTGTAATTGTCATATGGTAAAAGTTTATAGTAAGAAGTGCACATAGCTTTAACTTGCGATCATCAAGACGTAGCTGCCGTATTTATTAATATAGTTATCAACACGGAACAATAATTTCTCTTTACCAAGACGTCATTAAGCACATTAGTAAAAATGGATAATACACATAACCGAAATTTGAATCATTAGAAGTATTTTCTCCGGTACAACAAAATATCATAAAACAGGTAAAAATCAAAAACTATTTAACATAGACTAATATATAATACTGGAGATTAATTAATTAATTGCAACTGTAGCTGCCAGCTCTCCAGGTAACAGCGAGAGTAATAGTGATCTGCAATAACTAATAAGAGGAGTGAACTGTGAAAGTGAATGTGTAGTGTATCAGTACATAAGACATTCATTATATCTTTCTATTAATATACCCCCGCCCTAGTTTGCTACATGATAGTGATTTTCTATATTAATAATAATTTTAATTGTATAAGTCACAGACGGTTATAAAGCGCATTAATACATATCGAATCGTAAGCAAGTAGGGTAGTATAAAGTCCACACACTTGTTATTTTAATAAACAATAACGGGCATTTTATAACAAGAAGGGAATAGCTTTGTTTAGTGATAACCGTATTTCATATGTATGTTATAAGTCAGTATTATCATATAAATAATTTCTATCCAGGGTGGTGCTAGATGATAGATGGTGGTGGTGATAGATTTTTTACGTGGTAGAGCCATGCTGCAGTTATATTAGTAGTATAGTTGTAGCACGGATGGGTCGGCTCGACCGGGGAGGGACCACGCTCTCACAGAATACCAGCGTGAAATAGTGGCTTAATGCTGCTGTGTTTCGTATGGTGAGTGTGGAGAACCGGAGACCCTTTTTGCTGGAAGCGAGGCATTCCATCTCGGTCCTCACGGGTGACAGCGCATCTGCATTTTGATCTTTAATGGAGGATAGATGTGGATGTCTATGGGCCGCAGCAACCACTTACCATCAGGTGGACTGTGTTCTCGTTTGTCACTCTATTCTATAAAAAAAAATGAACAAGTGATCAAAATGATGTTGTCTTGACTGCTACTTACCTACTGATGGTTGACCTATAATAATATAAACATTGGCTGTACAATAGAGCGTCACCTCTGGTACGGTAGGTAACGATACCAAGACAAAATATACAGCTAGGTACTTAATAATCCTTTCAATAGAACAGTGGATGGAATTAATGGTAGATCTAGCTATCTGACTATATAGAGTATCAAAATATTCACTTTACTGCCGGTGTCGATATTAAGCACTTATCTTACAATCGAGTTAATACCAAACAATTTTATTAAAACAGACTTTGCGATTATCAAAGGATTCAAAAGTGTACATTACCTCAGTAATGGTATCCCAGCAGGTCATACATAGACTCGATGCCCCGACGCAAGCAACTGGTACAGAAGAGCTAGCTCTGACACACTTAAATCTCGTGACCTGATCCCCGCAAGATGTAGTACAGCTTCGTCAATGATGTTCACCCACGACGCCACGAAGTTCTGGCCAGCTGACGAGCTTTTTTGTTCTTCAAAGCTTTAGTCTCAATTATTCTGTAATGTACAAGTGAAGACAGATACCCGTAATACAGATTTTCAGCTGATTTGCACCTGAAAACTTTTGCGTTTGCCCATAATTCAGTTCGAAGACCCCTAATGCGACATAAAATGGTCGCTTCTTCTTTAAACTTTCATTTCTTCGCTGAGGACATCTTGTCATAAAAATATGCGGTCATAGTTTCGTTATCATTTTTCTTACGCGCCATCATTTGTTCCAATTTATTAACAAAATTAATAGCCATTGGACAAACTCGTTACTTCTACTCAACTCAAGTCAGTTCATATCGTCCAAATTTTCATACCACTTACGTGCAGAAGCAAGTAATCTCATGTGTATTATATAGCATTTATCAGTATCTCTCCAATTGTATAAGTGACCTTCTAATTGATCGATCTTATCTAAGCCTTTAGCACTCAAAAATTTTGGTCGCGGATCGAATATTGAAATTAATTGTGCATCCGTGTGAGTAGTTTTTTTTCTTCGCGATAGTTGAACCGAGATTGGAAAAAAAATTCGTTTACCTCAGTGGTTACTTCTGCTACTTGGTGAGCTTCTTTTTGCCTTACCCGTTTATGTAGGGCCTACTTTTTCATATTTTGCCGCAGTTGTAGTAAACATATCCCACTTCTGAGATATTATAAGAGTCGCAGGAAGGATAATAACACGCTTGATTACTTGTTGTTTACTTTACTAGTTCACAAGTCGAATAGCCAGTCAACAATTATTGCAATCGTTTAAATAATATCACACAATGGTGATAGCATATCCCTACAACCTATCAAAACTGAACCTAGCAATAATTTGAATGTTTAAGAATTATACAATCCAAATACTTTTATAATACGAAAATTAGTAAATTGCTGTTATAAATATCACTGATAAGTGAATTTATTACAAATGTTTAGAAAATGAAAATACTTATATCATACTTTTTGTAAATACCTCAAATTCTAAGTTAAAAATAAACCGAGAAAAGTAGCTATGATAATTATTACATTACAATGACTCATAATCTATTTTATATTTGATAATTAAAAAATATTATAATAGCAAAACGATAATTATAAAAATATTATTTATAACGATTCATAATAGAAATTATGTAAAAATCACTGATAACACATGGCAACTTATATATACGTGGTAGAGCCATGCTGCTGTTATATTAGTAGTATAGTTGTAGCACGATTGGGTCGGCTCGACCGTGGAAGGACCACGCTCTCACAGAATACCAGCGTGAAATAGTAGCTTGATGCTGCTGTGTTTCGTATGGTGAGTGTGGAGAACCGAAGACCCTATTTACTGGAAACGAGACATTCTATCTTAGTCCTTACGGGTGACAACGCATCTGCATTTTGGTTCGTAATCGAGGATAGATGTAGAGGTCTATGGGCCGCAGCAACCACTTACCATCAGGTGGACTGTGTGCTCGTTTGTCACCCTATCCTATTAAAAAAAACTTGCTCTCACAGATTACCAGCGTAATCTCTGAGAGCGTGTTGCCATCCTTGCTGTAACCATTATATAGCTGCAGCATAGAACTACCAATTAATGATAACGTATCTTTAACCCATAGAGACCGCAGCGGAACAAAAACAATTGAGATAGTCCAGCCGATTAGCACACTAAAGTGACAATGAGTGGACTATATAAATCGTAAAACCAACAACCGATGTGAAAGAAAAGTTTCTCAGTGCCAACCTCAAACCGGTGAGCGAAGTATACTTTATTCCTTTTCTTCCATGTGCGTCAGTCTCGCAAAAACTAGAAAATTCTTCGATAAACACATACAGACAGTAAAAGCAATAGATACACAGTCGCGCATACACTCGCATTTTATATATCAGAACGTACTACACAATTAATTATAAACCATATCTCTAAAACCACAGCGTGCATTTACCATTCATCGTACTACTCACTCACACGAAAAAAATCGGGCACTAACGTTGTGCTGTAAAAAAGCCATTTATTTTACATATGCGTTAATGATTGACTTAATTGGAAAATTATCGATTTTTTCATTTATACCAAAATTGTACTAAACATTTTTTTGGCCCGGAATATAAAATAAATAAAAAAACAATATGTCTAAAGAAAATTACAATAAAAATAAATAATATGTAGGTAAAAATATAATTATTAAGTACCTAAAGTAAATAACAATTCGCCAATCTACATTATTGTCGATAGTGGATCTGCACACGCACGTTACTGGCTAGTCGCAAAATACAGCGGCCATACTACGCAATATATCCGCATAAATAAAGTATCGTTATGTGATATTTACATTGCTTGTTCAGTCACTTGGCTTCACAATTAGGTAGTGGTTATGGAGCAATGTATTTACTGCAAAAATATTACAGTGGCTGTGATATTTGAAAACAAAAATAACGTAGTAAGAGAAATAAATATTTTACGATTTGTTGTTTAATATGATTTAAAGATAAATATAATGAAATACTTGTACTTAGGTATGGTAAGTGATTTCATGATTAACAATTTTTTTGTTTTGGGTTCGGTTTTTACATGAAACCACTGAACAACATAGTATTTTGATAATATTTCACGATGACGTTCGCAAGCGCACTAATTCGCGGAGACGGCCATTTGTATAGAAGCTGAGCATTTTGATCATAGCGCGCGGACACAGACACGCCCCCTTGCCACTTCTCCTGTTTTTTTATATTTCTATGGTAAACACATTTAAGCACTTCATAGTCACTTTCTCTCACAGACGGTCTCTTTGGTCTAGTGGATTCCGGGTTCAAATCTCAGACAAGACCAAAAAAATCAGTTATTGAGTTTTTTGTCAAGAAATTCTCAGTAGCATCCCAGAGTCGGGAAATTGGCGGTATTTCACCCCCTGCCTGCTTTCGTAAAGCCGTTCGTCTTGCATCTGATCTCTCTTGATTTTACTTTTATATTAATCAACCAAAAGATAATTGGAAACTTTTGATAAGATAGCTTAGTTCATTAATTGCTTCAGTCGTTTGTAATAGTTTTGATGAAGATTTTATGTGCTTTTTCTTTGAATTCTAAATGCGGAAACTTATAAATGTTATATTTAAAATATAATTAATATCGTATATACTTCAATTATATTATATTATCACATTTAAAATTATGGTTACATGTTAAATGTTTATTTTTATGTTTTAAATATACGGGTATATTGATCAATACGAATTTACTTTTCTGTTAGGGTGGATAATTTATGTGGTATGTTGGTGTGTGTGGTGTGTAGGTGGTCTTTTAATTGTGTTTTAATAGTAAAGAGAGACAGTTCAATTACAGGCTGAGAGGAATTCCATTTCTGTTTTCTGTGGTCTCAAAACATCTGTTACCGTTACTTTTACAGCTGGTCAAAGTTCACCGCAGAATGCAGGCCTACACCATAGATTGCTCCTTAAGATTTGTTTACTCTGTGGAAGACTATCCACTAGCACATACCGTCCCGTTCGGCGATCGTAAGAGTCGCCAGAGGGAAACAGGTCAGGAGATGGGCAGCAGCTTATTTCTACTAGCAGTTAAAAATTAAAAAAAACATTGCGGTTGCCAACCTGCCAGCTAAGCGTGGCAACCATAACAAACATCCTCTATTACATCCCTCATAACATTCTATACACAAGACGTAGGTTAGGCCTATGTTCTGCATTTGATTTTAGGCTAGAACGGTTTTTTACAATACTTTATATCTTGAAAGTCTTTTCGTGTTCTATTATTTGGTATTAACAATCTGCCATTTCCCGCAGCTTATTCAGAAGTGAATTTCAAGTTTGGAAAAGTGCCAAAAGTCGTAAAACGATGACGAGTGATTACAGAAAGACGGAAACTTTTAAAGACTTGCAGTACTTTTACCAATCCAATATCTCGAAAGAGTAAAGTGCAGGCAATTTTTAAGAACCATTGTTATCTGATAACGGAAACATGAATTTTAATAATAATAAAATCTAACTTTAAACGAAAGACAATAAAATAATTTCACATTATTAAGTTGGTGCTAAAGCAAAGAAGATTTAAAGCCCGCTATTTATTTGTTTTTATTTATTGAATTCAAGGTACGTCTTGTTGTTGTTATAATAATTATTGTACATCAATTTTACGTGGCATAGGTAAATTATGGTTGTAGCACGAATGGTTCGGCTTGAGCGAGAAAGGATCACGCTCTTACAGAATACTAGCGTGAGTTTAAAAAAATAATCATTCATAAAGCGCCTCATTTATTATGTGGAGCTCGTACATATTAGTACAAGCTTGAAGGTTCATAAAAGTATATAATGATTCAGTTTATTACTCGTACTTCCCGTTAAGTTTGCAAGGAATATTGTTTTCCTATATTGGCATCGCATGTACGTGACGTAAAAGAATATATTATTATTTTAATAGTGAAGTTCTTTATTTATTTATATATATATTCGTTGCACCAACGAAGTGGACATCATAATATATTTCTTTAGTATAATAAAAATTATACAAAATACAAACTTAATAGGCGTCACATCTTTTACAGGTACAAACAACAATGCAATAAAAAAAATACTGCATAGTAACCAAAAAATGACAGAAACAATATAATTTCAGGTAAATCAATTTCGAACAAGTTGATTATTGAAATATTAAATTAAATATTACTGATAACTGAAAAAGCGATTAATTGAATTATTTCTTAGTTACAGGTACAAATATAATGCAAATAACAAATGAAAGATACACTTAAAGAAAGTGATTAAAAAAGTAAATTCCAGAAACATTCAAGTTATAAAAGATTTAAAAAATATATTAAATGATATTAAAGAATAAAATTTTGTGGTTATTATAACTTAAAAAAATGAATGAATGTTTTAGGCGCCTCATTTTTATATTCCAAAGTTTTTATGGCTGTGCGTGCCCTGTGTTCAAAAGGCACATTAAACGAAATTCAAACTTGTTTGTTGTTCTGACTAAATGATCCTAACACGTTTCGTGCACGTACAGGTGCTCCGTGTAATTTATGTAAACGACGAGTTAAAAGTTTGCATTTAAAGCTTTTGTCCAAAGCATCAAAGAAATGGACTAAATTTCAGGATAAAATTATGCAATAAAAGCATCAGCCACCTAGTCGCATTGAACTCAATATAAAGCCGTGCTAATAGGCTTGCTTGTTACAAAAATATGGTTTGAACTAATCTTACCAGCCTCGAGCACAGGCACAAAGTAGCCAGCCTATCGTTCTTTTACAGGATACATTAAGGAGAGCGTGCGCTAGAATTGCATGATTTTATTCCTTCCTCTCTATTCCATTATCGAATCACGAGATGCTCAGCTGGTCTCCACGGATAGTTTGCATCGTCGTTTTTGAAGTTTACATCATTGCAGCGAAAAAAATTAGCTTCCTGATTATTATTATGTAATATTGTGAACACAGTCGAAGGAATGTTCACAGAATATAACCAACGCATCCTAACGTTTATCTCATGCACAAAAAAAATTTTATATGGTTAATAACGGGTTCATCTCTATTTAAATTCTATTCTATATTAAAAAACTAACATCGTATCAAAACGATTTAAAAAAATTATACTAATGGATGGTAGTAAAGAAATTGATTACATCTTTAAATATAGTATGACTTTACTATTAGGAAATAGTTGTGGTGATATTTCAAAAATTTGAGACGAAACACTCACTTTTATACTGCTTTTTTTAAATTACAAAAAAACATTACATCTTGCTATCTTGAGTACAATAAGGTGTGGAAAGTAATTTCAAGAATTTGAGACGAAACACTCACTTTTATACTGTTTCCTCTATTTCTTCTCTAAATGGTACCTCAATAATGGCTGTAGAGAATGGAAGATGCTTTTTTACTGGAAACAAGGCGTTTAATCTTAATCCTCAGGAGTGACAACGCATCTACATTTTGATTTATAATAGAAGATACGTAGAAAATAGTGGAAAAAAACTATGGGCCACAGTATCGACCTACCGTCAGATGGACTTTGGTTTCGTTTACCACCCTTATTCTATAAATAAAAAACACCAGATTGGGGGAATGTATTAAAAAAAGTGGGTATATAAGTTTCAATTTTATCTCTCACATATATTACCCGTACATCTAAATCTCATTTAATCTAACTCATATTTATCTAAATCGTGAATGTTCATATCTTTCACAACACATTAATATGAAAATGTATTACGAAAACGGTATATTTCCGCTGAGAGAGAAATCCTTTACCAATGCTAACGAGAGCCAAGTACTCGAACATACTTACAAAGTTTATTTCCGATGCAGTAAACCACATTAGGACGAAGTGGAATGAATATGAGAGCGTGTCCATATTTAATACGTTCTTTTAAATTATTCATAGTTATATCTACTGTTATCATAATTATTTGTACTGTTCATTTGATATTACAATTACATATATTCTTTTTTTACGTGTTCCGTGCTAAATGGAATACTTAAGTAACTGCTATGAGACGGGGTATTCTAGATAACCTTAGTTTTTTTTTATAGAATAAGGATTACGAAAGAACTAATGGCATTGGATATTGTGACCCATAGACATCTACATCTATCCTCATCTCGCTGCACTTTATTGCGCTGCGCCCCAATTCTATCCTACTATTACCTGATATGAAAATGCAGGCTCGAAATGCAGAGTCACATAATATTGTCTATTGAGCGATACTCTGCTTCTTAACCTGACGGACAGACCGATCCAAATTTAAAGCCCTAAATGCCATTTAAATATCAGTTAGTCAAAAGTGCATACATAAACAATTAAGGGTAAAACTAAATAGATATCAAAGGGACATAATATACAGTTTTTATTTATTTAAAAAACGTTACCTCCGTCATAGGATTCTCTCCTGTATCGAAGGGGTAGTTTACATATTTACATTTTACAAGGATAAACATCACACATAATACTTGTTCCGTGCGGGATTCAAACCCGCGGTCCATAGCTGCAACTAAGCCACTGCGCCACGGAGCCGTCAACATCCAGTTACTATCAGATGTATTGTGTGCTCGTTTATTACTATTATTTAATTAAAAAAATAAAATTTATTTTATGAGTCATTTCAAAACAGTTCATCACGGATCGAATTTTGCCCACTGAGTAGAGCAAGCCCACAGGCTGCACGTATCGGGCAGTATGCTTAAAATGCCTTAACTTTACTGGCCTAGTGTATCGCGCTAACCTCCGAGGCAGCTCCATGTATAGCTCGCACGCCTTTCTGGGTAACATCTTTAAAACAACATGTTTGAAATGTCCGACGAGCTGCACGTTGCGGTGTTCAGGAACGTTAAAACAAGTATTTGATTTAACCAATTTGCTTCTAGTTGTAGAAATAAGAGCGTATTATCATATTATGGATACGTGGTATGGTTGTGTTTTATAACCGCGGTTGCGAAGCAGCTGCGGGCATAAGTTGCCTTTTATTACGTTTAATTTCGATAAACTTTAGTAATGTAAATTAAATTAAATAAATATCATTTAAATTTCTTTGAATTTTCTTTAAATGGACTTACTAGGTATTTCTCGTGAAACGTGGGGACAGTATACATACATAAATTACACGACGTCAAACCCTTAACAATTATGTGGTTATATAGTCTTTGGGCCATACAAATACATGTTGCGTGCGCGATTTGAACCGCGACCCTCAACGCTGCAACACATTACGCCACTGCGCCGTGTCTTTAAATTGAACATAACATAACATAAACTATCACGCCTGTCACACCACACATAGTCGTTTTACTAAAAGTTAATTGAATTTTTGATTTTAGCGCAATTTTGAGAGTATACGTTCTTTAAAGGATAACTTTTAACAATTATATAGTAATACATTTTTATATATTACGTTATAACATATTTCACTTTTTCGTAAACTTTTCTTATGCCTGCCACCCAGACTGCGGACTTCCATTTAGCAGTCCTGACTCACCTCTATCGCATTTTATCGCCATCTTTAATACTACTATATCGCCACTTTGGTGATACTAAACATGACTCGAAAATTAGAAAATAAATAACACAAAGTGCATTTAATAAAAACAAATGCGTCATATTGAATAAAACTATTATTTATGGATTTTATCGCGTTTAATTACTTTAATTTATTTTTATTGTTATCCCGACGTTTCGGGTGCTTTACAGCACCCATGGTCACGCTACCTTCAGTTTTTGAATATTAATTTTTGGTCCGATTTACGCAAAACGAACTTACAGTATCTTGAAGTCTTGCAGTGGTATGCTTGGGTTTGGGTTTAATTTTGTTAATTTTAGGATCCCAAGCAGATGGCAGCACCCAACCATCTTCTCTATTGAAATTAGGATGTTTTTTAATTTCAATAGCCTCACGTACCATCCTTGGTAGGAATCGGTGTTCTTTTGCGACGACTTGTGGTTTATCAAATCTGATGTAATGGTGGGGACGATCCTGAACATGTTCACAGACTGCAGACCTCCCGGAGCGTCGGTGCTTCACGTCAGCTATATGTTCGTTTTGCGTAAATCGGACCAAAAATTAATATTCAAAAACTGAAGGTAGCCGGGCTAACAATGACATTGGGACGTCAAACATCTCAGCCCCCCCCCCCCGTGATCATGGGTGCTGTAAAGCACCCGAAACGTCGGGATAATAATAAAAATAAATTAAAGTAATGAAACGCGATAAAATCCGTAAATAATAGTTTTATTCAATGTGTAGTGTTCGCGTAAATTTAAGAAATCATTAAATGCGTCATATTTATGTCAGTTACTACGAAAATAAGTTATAACCTAAGTGTATATTTAGACCTTTTAAGTGTGGATTAAAAAATTAGGCGATAGTAGCCAAATAAAACGATGAAAACGATTTTTTTTATATGTTATACGTTTTTAGGGTTCCGTAGTCAACTAGGAACCCTTATAGTTTCGTCATGTCTGTCTGTCCGTCTGTCCGTCCTCGCTTAATCTCTGTGACCGTTAGCACTAGAAAGCTGAAATTTGGTACCAATATGTGTATCAATCACGCCGACAAAGTAAAATGTTTTATTAGGGTAGCCCCCCTATATGTAAAGTGGGAAGTGATTTTTTTTTAAATTTCAACCCTAACGTGTGATATATTGTTGGAAAGGTATTTAAAAATGAATAGGGGTTTACTAAAATTATTTTTTGATAATGTCAATAATTTCGGAAATAATCGCTCCAAAAGTAAAAAAAATGTGTCCCCCTCCCCTCTAACTTTTGAACCATAAGTTTAGAAAATATGGAAAAAATCAGAAAAGTAGAACTTTATAAGGACTTTCTAGGAAAATCATTTTGAACTTGGATGGAAACAACAGTACCCACTACCGGGAGCAGTTGCAGGAGCGCGGAGCGCTGCTGGAGCGCGAACATAATGGATACCCACCTTTAAACTAAGTGGGAACACTTATTGTGACGGACGGGAAACTACGGAACCCTACACTGAGCGTGGCCTGACACGCTCTTGGCCGGTTTTTTTTTCTTTTCGTTGCAGGCGAGCACACAACCCTCCTGACGGTAAGTGGCACTGTGATCCATAAATACGAACGTTATGACTTATAAATATATGTGATGGCGACGACATGGTAAAATTATTATAAATTTCAACCTGTCTTTTTTATTACGTGAATTATAGATTTTATACGTCATACTATTTCACCTAATAAAATACACCATCACCTGCACTCACTTCATGGTGACCGAAATTTATGCCTCTTATACGATACTGAAAGCATACCAATTCAACTTATAAGCGTCTTGGTCCAAAGTATTCCCGCATGCAAAGCTGGCCCTAACTAAAATTACAGCTGATATACGCCCTAAAGCTGGGTTCAGCACTCCCCTCATTTCTGAGAGGGCTTTAAGTAATGGTAATGTCTAATCACCATATTAAAAAAACGGGCAAAAATTGATTAAAATTTAGGAAAATGCTGCTGATCATCTCCAGTTTTTGACGCCTGAATATTCCTACACCCTCGTTACGCGGTTAGCTAGATTTTATACCTACATAAAGAGAAAGATTGCTAACTTTTCACTTAAAGTAAATTTTGTATTTTGCAATACGCTGCTCATTTAACCTCGAAATGGCGATTTTTGGTATATGCAGTATTATACGCGGTATTTTATAGGTGGTAGCATGACGCTGCAGCTATTTAATGGTTGTTGCATGAATGGGTCAGCTCGGTCAGGGCTATTTCTTCTATATAATATATAATCCTCAATCAAGAATCAAAGTGCAGATGCGTTGTCACCTCTGTCACCTAAGTCCTAGGTGGAATGCCTCGTATTCAGTAAAAAGGGTATCCGGTTCTCTACACTCGCCATACGAAACACAGCAGCCTTAAGCTGCAATTTTACGCTAGTATTCTGGAGAGCGTGATTCTGTTCACAGGATGTAGGAATAAATCCGGTTACGTTGGAGAAATATGTTTTAATCTCGGTAAATGAATGTCACCAAATACTCACTAAATATTGTAAACAGTATTGGCGTTATAAAAGGGTAACTGGTAACTTGAATTCAAGCTAGAATCTTTTCGATAAAAGGGCTATATATATATATATATATATATATATATATATATATATATATATATATATATATATATATATATATATATATATATATATCCTTAATTATAAAGTCACTATTCTTTTTTCGTTTTCTTAAGTCAATAATTGTCACTATTTTTTTTAAATTTATTCTTATAAAAAGTTTGCATTATTTATACTTTAAATTTTGCAAAACTGTAAGCCAGTTTGTCGGCAACGCAACTCTATATCTTACACTACATCTATATCTTGGCATATGAAATTATAAAAAATATAAGATATTTATTGATTAAGAGAATTTGATCTTCAAGGCCGCCTTATCTATTATATTTATCTATTACTTAAAAGGAAAATCAATAAAAGTTATTTATTTGTCAAATATAATCTACAGTATTTAAATCCTTTTAGTTTATTTACTATTTAATACATAGTTATTTTGCTTAAAAACATTGAACGAAAACAATGGTCCATATAGAATATATTCCAGTACCGTGGGGACATAAATGAACTCGTTCATGAATAAATTCAGATGGATGTTGAATTTTATAATCAGTGTCATGAACATTTTATTATCATTCAAAAAAAAATTCTTCCGTTGCCGTTTGCATGTTTTTTTTTTGTTGGGTCATTCCATCCGATAAGTGGGGATACAAATTGGGTCGTGTGAATGTGAGGTTAAATATTTGGATGCCTTATAAGGACTAATATCCAAACGGGTCTCTAAATATAAGTTTTAATGGTTTAAAGTGCTGCGGGTGGGTGCGGTCGAATGCGACCGCTCGGGATTTGCCGGACACATGCGACTGCATGGTATTTTTTGCAGATAAATTGCCTTAATATTATTTTCTTTCCATTAGTATTTTAAATTTAACGCTATAACTAATGCTATAATGGAAAGTAGCGCAATATGAAAATTATTAACGTTAAACCAATTTATTAATCATATTTTTGAGACAGCAAATATGTTTACTATTCTCATCTCAATTTGTATCTGTATACTGACGGAGTTGACAGTTAAATATTCTAATTTAAATATTCAATTGTGTAGAAAACTTTTATTAACATATGTTGCCTATTGTTACCGATAGCGAAACACTTTTAAAAATAAATTATTTAAACAAATGTCATATTAATTAATTTATAATTTTGCATCATGTTGAATTATTACCAAAATTCGTTTGCTCGATTAATAACAACAACTTAAAATTATTGTCAGTTTTCAAAATGTTTTACTTTCGAAATAGAACTGTCATTATGCTATCAAATTTTGATCGAAATTACGATCTTACCATCTGTATTTGAATTGATTTTGAACAATTAAATTTCTAAATTCAATGTAATTTTAACTCAAATGAAATTTGAAATCAAACTGAATTGACGAGAGTATCGAATTCTAATTTTAAAATTAAGAGTCCTTTTGTTTATCAATTCAAATTCAAAGAGACAACAGTTGTTTAAGTCTAAAAAATGTGATCTAGGAATAGGTTTAGATTACCTTAGATTGGCCTCGGTTTTTCGTTTTTCTTGATTCACTGTGCGTCAGAAACTTAGCGTACCTCTTTAAATAATACTCGTTTTTACGGATTTTATCGAGTATATTTAACTTTTTAAATACCGGACGTTTTGAGCACTTGAACACCCATGGTCAAGGGGGGATATATGAGATGTTCAACGTTCAGAATTCATAGCTAACCGCGGTTACCGTAGATTATAATTTAACTTTTGTTCTGATATACACAGTATAAATTTATGGTATCTTGAAGTCTCGCAGTTGTATGCTTGGGTTGGGATTTAATTTTATTTATTATAGGATCCCAAGCAGATGGTAGCACCCAGCCATCTTCTCTATTGAAATTAGGATATTTTTTGATTTCAATAGCCTTGCGAATCATCCTTGGGATCGGTGTTCTTTAGCGAGGAATTGTATTCTATCAAATCTGATGTAGTGACGGGGGCAATCCTGTATGTGTTCATAGACTGCTGACTTCCCGAACAAATCGTCAAAAATGCGGTCAGTCTGGTACTAAGAATGTGCCTCTGACTGCGAAACGAAACTTCCACGCTTTAAAAGACTCTAGTCATCAGAGAAAAATAGGATCAATGTGACATAATATATTATATAGATGATAATATAATATTATAAACCACTTACTTACTACTGATTACTTACAAATGAGATTGTAGTCAAAGCATTGTAAGAAGTAAAAGCAACGCTACAGCTTTTATACGTCCTATAAGGGAGTCCTGACATTTATCGACGTGGAATCGACTTAAGCCGAATGCGATCCACCAAACTACTCGGTTTAACACCGTTCAGCTGTTGCGACCACTGTTCACAAGCGATCGGAAATCGACTCCTTCAAAGGACCATCGCGACGGCTGTTCACTTGCATTCGGCAGTTGATTTCCCAGAACAGCCATCGAGACGGCTGTTCACATTTGTTCATCATTCGACTATTGCTCAACGCACTTCGGCTGTCTTTTGCGCCTTTCAGCTGCCGTCGAAGATGAAATCATGCGAACAGATCATTTCAACGCCGTTCGGCCGTACCGGACGGACGCTTGGCAGGCGGTTTGTGAATAGCTGTTTTTTATTATTTTTAGTTAGCAGGACAATGCTGCTGCCCATACTCTATTTGAAGTCCCTCTATCGTCTTTTACGACTTAGTATATTTTTACGACGCAACCGGCGTACTGTTCTAAAAATACCTAAAATACAATTTAACCTAATCTAGGTACACTTCAATAATAATACTTATATAATGAATACCCTTTGTTTATTATAATAAGATCATAAGCTTTTAATTAACATTTGAAATTCGAAACAAAACAAAGTTCCAAGGTTAGTAAAATCGAAACATCAAAAGCATCTTTAAATTATTGGAAATCACTAAATGTGCCTCAGTCGAGTGAGCTCAGAAAATTCTTCAAAGGATGTTCTGCCAAGCTCGTTTCTGAGTCAGACATTACGAGTGAAGATATTCTAACTATTTTGACATTCTAACTAACTAAGCTGGCTTTAAATTCATTGATTGCTTATGCAAATTATACTTCTGTGTATCTTGTCACGTGCAAAGCGTAATAATTCTCCTTGTGAATTTGACACAGATTCTCTACGAATATGGGTTATGAATACCACATGATGATATGATGCTGCGTGTGAGACGGGATATGTTCGCGTTTAGGGTTTACTTTATATGTGGTAGAATGATGCTGTAGCTATATTATAGTTGTAGCAGGAACGGGTTGACTCGGGAAGGATCACACTCTCACAGAGTACCCGCGTAAAATAAATACTTAATACTGCCTTGTTTCATACTCGTACTCGTATAATGAGTGTAGAGAAACGGAAACTTGTCTTACTGAAATCGGGACATTTCATTTTAGTCGTCAGGGGCGACAACGCAACTGCATTTTGATTCTTAATCGAGGATAAACCTACATATCCATGGGCCACATCATCGATTTACCTGTTTACTTAACTTTCACTGTCTACTGAACTTTTTTACGCAAAATAGTTTTTCAGTGACGTACGAAGTCTACTAAGTTATTTATTATTTATAATTATCATTTTATTTTTTTATTTATTTATTTAACTTCATATACACAGATGTATATAGGCGGACTTAATGCCTGAGGCATTATCTACCAGTCTACCTTAGAGTAGTGCAGAGATAAAATAGGTAAGCGTAATAAGAAGTATGTACTATATATATAAAGTCATACATATATAAGCGTATAAATATATACATATATAAACATAAAGTAAGTATTTATATGTAAAATTATATATATATATATATATATATATATATATATATATATATATATATATATATATATATATATATATATATATATATATTAAATATAATATTAAACACGGCTAACTACGAACGCTAAGTTGATTCTGCCACTTTATTGACGAGCAGTTCTCGCACTTTAGATTTGAACGAAATCCGGTTTTCGGCACTCCTGATTTCGGAGGGAAGAGCGTTCCAAAGAAGAAAAAATTGAACAAAGAACGATGATTGTACAAAGTTAGTACTAAAAGGGGGGCACTGAAGCAAAAAGTTATTACTAGAACGGAGAACTCAATCATGGTTGGAGCTAAGATATTGAAAATGAGGTGTTAAATAAGATGGAGGATTTGGAGACATCAAGATTAGGGTTTGGATCCCGGGACGTCTCGTGTCTCGAAGTCCCGGGGCCTTTCGTAATTTTAGTTGTCTCGTGTCCCGAGACTTTCGGGTCGAGACTCGAGACGAGATAAGATTGTCGAATTTTTTATGTAATCATTTCTATTTTCAAATAATTGCCAAACCAAAGCCAAGCACCATCTGCTAGCTTAATGAATAGTTACATAATCTACTAGGTAGCTACCGAGTACCCAACACAATAAATGCGTTTGCCGTGCCGCCATCATGCCGCCTTACTATCTGGTTCTTCTGTGAACTGTGATGTTTGGATTATGATTGTTTATGTCATTTGAGTCAGTTAGTCGTCAAATTCATTTATGATGTGAGTGTGGTGTGGTGTTTCTTTTGTAACGCCACTTTTGTAAAATCGACGACGATTGAAAGAAGTAAAAGAATTAAGACTGTCATTAACGTTTTATTAAGATTAAATTTTATGTAAATGTTTACTAAATCTTGATTTTTACAATAAATTGCCTTTTTTCCTGTTAAAGTTTTAAATAAATATATAGCCTCTTAAAATAATAAACAAAAAAATTTCATAAAATTCTTGAAGTCCCGGGAATTCCCGAGACTTTAATTTTAGGCTGTCTCGTGTCTCGGGAATTCGAAATTGTCGGGAATTCCCAAACCCTAATCAAGATATCGTAAAGAGTAGTGAATGCACGTAGACTACGGCGCTGACGAATGGGTAACCAGTTGAGTTGAGAGCGATAAGTAGACACATCATCACACTTTCAAAGATTAAAAATGAATCGAATGCAGTTATTAACAAGACGGTCGAGTTCTGCATTCAGGACAAAATAACCCACATCACCATAGTCAAAAATGGGAAAAATTAAGGTCTGCACAATAATCGTCTTGGTCCTGGACGGGAGAAAAATCTTCAGGCGGTAGACGCAAAATACCCGTCACTTTCTTACAAAACTTTGCCACTTGAGTTTGCCAGCTCAAGGTGGAGACAATGTGCAATCCAAGGTCTTTCACGGTATTACTCGGTTCATATTTTCATCCTTCTCTTCTTCTAAAGTGTTTTTAGTAGCATCCGTTATATTTTCTCCTTCTTTTGTTTATAAATTGTTGTGGATTTTCTTCTTAGATTGTTTTTCTTTTTGGATAAGCTATATAACACGACCTTTTTCTCTAAATATTTATTTATTATATTAATCTTTTCTTGGTATACACAAAAAATGTTGCACTGTACGGCAACTTTAATTAAATAAAGAGCATTATTTATATTTTAAAACATTGGATACATTATTTGCTTAACGCTTATACTGCTCACTGAATAAAAGCAATTTTACGGATTTTATCGTGTTTGACTTATGGGCTTATGGCACACTTAGAACGCGAAACGGAGAGGATGTATTAAGATTTATTGCTTGTCAAGGTCACGGGGCTCGCTCACATTAAATCGGATTTATTATTTTTATATCGCTAAACCCGCACTTACACGTGATGAAAATCACCTTTATGACTAATAGCTACATAATAAAGACGAAGGTTTATCTATACTTCCGATCAGTTTTTAATTTCAATCGGTGTTATTTTGCGATGAAAAACAATTCATCGCAAAATAACACCGATTCACCAAGAATAATTCGGGAGGCTAATGAAATTAAAAACATCCTAATTTCTATAAGGAAGATGTGTGGGTGCTACAATTTCCTTGGGATCATATAATTAATAAAATTATATCGTATTTAATAATATATAAAATTAAAATCCAATATGAAATTAAACTGGGATATGAAAAAAATTAATTAAAAAAAGGCTAATAATAATCCTAAGCAACTCCGGGGAGCAATAAACAACATCTTCTCTGGAGCTATCTGTTAATTTATTTATTGATTTTTTCGCTTACATAGGTAAAATTCTTGCAGAAAAGATATTGGGTGGACTGATGGAGTCAACAAAAGCCTTTAACAACAACTCGCAGTCCATGGTATTTGTTACCAACGGATGAGGATGAGGTTGCAAGATTAATAATATCTCTCCGTAATGACTGTGCAGTGGGTTGGTATGGAATATCCTCTTATCTCCTTAAAAGGTATATTAATGTAGTTGTTCCACCCCTGACATATATCTGGAATCTTGCTCTCACAACCGGAAACCTCCGCAAAGCTTTTAAAAAGTCGATACACTCGATTTATAAAGGTAGTGACAGAGATCGTGCCGATAACTACAGACCTATAGCCGTGTTGTCTGCCTTATCCAAAATACTCGAACGCATAATGAACAACAGGCTCGTAAACTATTTGGAAAAAATAAATTACTTTCGCCCTCACAATATGGTTTTCGGTCAGGTAAATCTACGTCCGATATGATTCATGACCTTACAAATTATTTTGTTACAAATTTGAACAAAAGGGAAGAAATTTTTTGGCATTTTTCTTCGATAGATCCTGCTAAAGCTTTCGACATGGTTTCTGTACCCACACTTTTACGTAGGATGGAAAGTATTAGAGATGTTTAACTGCGACTTTTTGAAGACTACTTGAGTGAACGTGCTCAGTGCGTTCAGGTGGATAAGTTCGTCAGTGCCGAATGTACAACTACCTATGGAACGCCTCAGGGCAGCGTACTCTTTCCAACCTTATTTCTCATGATATAAATTAACGAACTGGGTATGTTGAGACTCCCTAAAGGGCGAATCATAAGTTTTGCAGATGACATCGTCCTCATTTTTAGTGCAAGGAAGTCTATGCGTACGCCTAATTGGGCTACAACACTGTTTCAAACTGGAGGAAATAACGTACTGACACTGAACATAGATAAAACATGTTATGTCCCGATTAGATTAAAAAATAACGCATTAACCACATCATCTCTTCTACATATCATCGTAAGTCACTCGTGTTCCAATCCATTTAATAATGCAGATATCTGCACACAACTACGTAAAGCTGACAAAGTAAAATATCTAGGAGTTATAATCGATAGCACTCTACGTTTTCATGAACACATTAATACCCTTAATAGCAGGTTGCGTAAATTAATATATGCATTTAAAACACTGAGTGATGCGGCGGATGATAAACTAAAGAAATCCGTATATTTTGCCTTGGCCCAATCTTTATTAAATTATGGTATTACCTCTTGGGGCGGTGCTCTAAAATAAAAAAAAATGCTTTAATTGGAGAGAACGCAGAGAGCCACTTTTCGCTGCCGTATCACTGTCCTACAGAGCTCCTATATAAAGAGTTGAAAATATTAACTATGCAGCAACTGTTTATACAAAGAACCTTACTAAGACAACATACTCTATTAAAATACATTCCCTCCCTCTGTATTTAGGCGATATTCAATTTCAATGACCTGCTGTTCACTTAACCATTCACAAGACTTTGACAGGTTTATATATGAAGAAAATTGTGTAAGCTTAGCTTTAATAGAAGCTCGCTTTTTTATTAATGTTTTTAATTCAGCCATTTTATGAAGATGAATAATGTAGTTAATTAAAGTATGAAGAAAAAGCAAGAAAAAGTAAATACAATATATAGTGAGTACGACACAAGCAATTTATTTTAAAATTGCAATAAATAATATAATCCATAGGTCGCTGGTTCAAATCCGGCTCGAAGGACCAATATTTTGTTCTCGATGTTGTAGTTCTAAATAAAATGACTGCAAATTTATATAAAGACTGGTATAATAGGGAACTAAAAACGTTACATTAGATTTAAATTAAAATAATATATGAGCGTCCACGCGTACTGTCGGTGGTAGGTCCGTTCGCTTACTCCCTGCTCCACTCCAAGCCGACCGCGGCCGCCAGCAAACCGGTTTTACCGCTTCTCTCACCTCAATATCGTTCAGTGATCTGAACAGGGCTCTAAGAATTAAATTACGATGACACTGAAAAGCTACTCACTAATCCTAACTAATTACTAAACGTATTAAAGTTAAATACTAACGCAATCCTAAAGTTAATTTCTAACCCAGTTACAAAGTAACAAAGAAAAGCGCTCCCACACGCATACACACACACACACACACACACACACACACACACACACACACACACACTAATAATAACACCAGATTTCAATATATCTTAAACACTAGTTAGGTAAAAGGAGGTACATTATGTAAATTACAAATATGGTACATCTACATGATAAAATAATTGTAATTACAACCATAGGGCGGAGACCATGCGTCCTGAAATACAGGCGTAAAGCCTAGCGTAGGCACCATACCAGTCTCCCAGAGTATAACATTTAAGATGTAATATTATGTACAATAATTCTGTAATATTGTGGAGAGAAAATAAATTATTTATATCACTGCAAGACTTCAAAATAATGTAAGCTTGTTCGGCGTAGTTCGGACCAAAACCTTCAAAAGTTAATATGCAAAAGGTGAAAGTAGCCGGGTTGACTATGACATCGGGACGTCAAACATCTCGGATCCCCCCGTGACCTAAAAATCACACCTCAAAATTAGTTTCATTTAATATTATGTTCGCGTACTTATAAAAAATCATGAAATTAAGTGTAAAAATGATGCTGGTGCCCATAGACATTTACATCTACAAATATCTGATTAGGGTCCAAAATACAGACGCTATGCTTTCTTTAAAGATTAAGATGGAATGCCTCGTTTTCATTAAAAAGGGTATCAGGTTCTCTAAACTAACCGCAAAAACACACCAGCGTTAAGCTGCTATTTTAAGCTGTTATTCTGTGAAAGCGTAGTTCTGCCTCGGTTGAACCTATAGTGATAGATAGTATAGAAGTACGGTTCGACTTATGTATAATACATACATAAGTCGAACCGTACTATTCGTGTTACAACCATAAAATAACTGCAGCATGGCTAAGCATTCCACTGTTTAGGAAGAGTCGTAACCAATAAATATTCATAAATTTATTAATATTGAGAACAATTACTGACAAATACTAGGCTAGAATTAAATTCAAAATAAATTTAACATAAGCACATTCATTCCAATTGTTTTGGGCCGAGTATATGTACAGATATACTGTGACATGACTGCCAACTGATATCGATCTGGGAAAAAGTTGGAGCTAGCAAACGGTAGAGCTATGTATGCATTTGTGATTTGACTTCTATTTGCGCGATATTTATCCAGTTACAATATAAAAAAAATTATAGCAAAAGCTATTATCGAAATAGATGTAGGTCATTAAGTTAGTGATCCAATGTTATTTTTAATAAGAAGGATACAACATATCATAAGTTCTTCATTAGTAGTGTTTTATTATTTGACAAGCTCAATGACTTCAAATAAACGAATTAATAATCATTCACATTCAGTTGATTCATTCAATTGTATAAAATAAAATTAAACGAATTGCAATGTCATACGTGAGGACATTTTGGAAAGCCTCGTTTCCAGTAAAAGCGGTCTCCGGTTTTCTACATTCACCATAGGATACACAGAGGCATTAACCTGCTATTTGATGCTGGTATTCTGTGCCAAACGTGGGCCTACCCCGGTTAATCCGACCCATTTGTGCTACAACTATACTACTAATATAGCTGCAGCACGGATCTACCACGTAAAATACTATGATATAATTAAATGCTCCTCTATCAAACTATTTTTTCATTTTAATGGCCATATTTACACAGCATTACTTCTACTCTCTACTTCTTCTGAATTGTGAATAACATTACTTTCCACAATAGAGTGAAGATGGGTATCTTCACTCTATTGTGGAAAGTAATGTTATTCACGGTATATGCAGTATATGGCCAGCATTCACTCTTCTTTTCGTATCCTTCTCAAATTTACCATCCCAGGTAATTACACTAAATACACAAACTACTTCTTCCTTCCTACTTTCAACCTACACCTCTTCACATATCGTACATTTAACACATCGTTTTTTATTTTCTAACAAAAACAACACTTCGTCGCACTTACGTTCACCTTCCTCCTTAATTTGTTATTTAATGTAATCGTTATTTGTAATTCAACCGCTGATGACACAAATATAATTTAAACGTCAGAATACAAGAGGCATTTAAGTGAACACCTCCCAATTATTTAACAAAATTCTCCGACTCTCAAAGCTTCTAAACTCAATAAACTGATTAAACATAAATGCCTTTATAAATCCTATTAACTCTTGTCTTGAATACATTGTAATCGTGTGCTTCATTGCATTACAAAAGAAAGAAAAAACTGTTTGGTTTAATAACGGTATATGTATGTACAATAAAAGAGATGAACAAATACTGAGTGATGCATGATGATGTGAATTTTTGAATACATTTCGCCACGGTAGCACTCACTCATATTGATCTACTCATCCTCGATACACAATAACGATCATATGATAAAATCAGAGGTAGGCTGAATACCGCGGAAAAGATATGGAAACAAACAATCATGGTTTATCGTACATGACAGTTGATTTGAATCCAAGATCCGTAACTCAGTAGTCAAACTATCAGATCCCTTATCCACGCATGCAAGCATTTATATGTAAATAGGTTCGCAACCGCTTCTAAAAGCATCGGTAAATCGCAAAGCATCAACTCAATTATGCTTGTAATAGACTCCAAACCCATTTCATTCCCAAAAGTACACGTATTTCCCATTTCAATTCGATCTTATTATCTATTATTTATAAACATGCACCTACATAGAAAGACACAGATTGATTTCCATTGATTGGAGCCGAATAATTTGTGTAGGTTTGCCTATATTTACGTGGTAGAGCCACATGACTAGATAAACGGAACAGAGATAAAGCATCATACAACCGCGCGAATCATTTATACTACTACAAGCACGTGGGGGTGTACGTGGCCACTGGCCGTCACGCGCGAAAAAACCGGTTACGCTAGCACAGTCAGTGAACAATTTCCATTTTATATATTTTATTTCATTTATTAATGAAATAATACTTTATTTATATTTTAAGTTGTCACCCCCGGTTACTAAGATTGAATGCACGGCTTTAAGCAAAAAAGGTCTCCGGTTCTCTATACTCACTATACAAAACTCAGCCGCACTAAGCTATCATTTTAAGCTAGTACCCTGTTGGAGCGTGGTCCTTACCCGGTGGAGCTGACGTATTATTTTTGTGCTACCACCACAATATAGCTGCAGCTTGGTCCAATCACGCCAAAAATGATTGACTGACTAAATAAAACTATATTTACGGATTTTATCGCGTATAATTACTACTTTCACTTATTTTTTAAATTCTGGACGTTTTGTGTGCTTTACAGCACCCATGGTCACGGAGGGAACTGAGTTGTTTAACGTCCCAATGTCATAGTTAGCCTGGCTACCTTCAATTATTTAATATTAATTTTCGGTCCGATCTACGTAGAACGAGCTTACAGTATCTCGAAGTCTTGCAGTGGTATGCTTGGGTTCGGGTTTAATTTTGTTAATTATAGGATCCCAAGCAGATGTTAGCACCCATCCATCTTCTCTATTAAAATTTGGATGTTTTTTTTTAATTTCAATAGCCTCGCGTATCATCTTTGGTAGGAATCGGTGTCCTTTTGCAAGGACTTGTGGTTTATCATACCTGATGTAATGGTGGGGACGATTTTGAACATGTTCACAGGCTGCAGACCTCCCGGAGCGTCGTTGTGTTACGGCAACTCTCACGCGGGTCTTTATGGATCTTTTTGTTTTACCTATGTAGGAGGGACCACATTCACAATCTAACTTGTACACACCTACATCTTGTAAAGGGATATTGCACTTGACGGATGGTAAAAATTTACCAATCTTTTTCGGCGGCTTGTAGTATGTTTTAATGGAAGCTCGCTTCAAGATGTAGCCAACCTTGTCTGTGACTCCTATGACATACGGTAGTACAGCAGGCACACGCTCGAATGTGGCCTACTTCACTCAGTCACTGTGACTTCGGCGCGGGACCCAAAGCTTGTTGTCTTGCAATACTTGCTTGACCTGCTGAAGCTCGGCGGCCATATATTTTCTGTCACAGATCCCTCGTGCTCTCTGCAACAAAGATTTACCCACGGTAGCTAACTGTGAAGAATGATGGTGAGATTCACCATTTAAACATCGGTTGGTATCTGTCTTTTTTCTATTCACAGTGTGAACAATAGTGTTATCAGAATTTTGCATGACTAAAACATCGAGGAAAGCTAAAGAATTATTTGCCTCTAACTCCATTATGAATTGAATTTTAGAGTTAATAGAGTTAAGATGGTCTAAAAATGCAGTTATTTTGTCAGATGGTAAAGTTGTGAAAATATCGCTTCCGTATCGCTATCGTATACCGCTTGTAGAATCTTGGATTTACACAAGCAGTAAGAAGGGCTTTCTCCTCAAAGTCCTCCATGAATGTTTCGGCGACTATGGGAGATACAGGTGAGCCTATCGCCACACCATCTACTTGATTGTAGAACTCTTCCTTCCAAAATAGATAGCCAGATGTGAGGCAGTGTTTGAGTAATACTGCATATTCGGTAGGCATATTGCTATCTTCTAACTTCCTAGTTACAATTGAGATGCAGTATTCTATAGGTAGGCATGTGAATAGTGACTGAACATCAAAACTGACTACAGTTTCATTGTCAGTGAGATGTATCTCACTAACAAAATGGTATGAATTCTTTGCGAGTGCATGTATGTCTTCTCAGTGGTGCCAGTATTTTTGATAAGTGTTGTGCCAGCTTATAAGTCGGTGAATCGATCTGGCTCAGTATAGGGCATAGTGGAGCGTTTGGTTTGTGTATCGGTGGTTTGGTGATATCTATACTAGTTATAATATTATAAATGCGAAAGTGTGTTTTTTTGTTTGTTTGTCCTTCTTTCACGTCGCAACAGAGCGTCGGCATGGCATGATTTTTTGTATGGGGATAGTTCGGTGGCTGTTGATTGACATAGGCGTATTTTTACGCGGAAAAACATTTCATTCCCGTGGGAAAATCGAATATGTTGCACAAGTTTGTCCTTCTTTCACGTCGCAACAGAGCGCCGGCATGTCATGATTTTTAAAAAAAGTAAACTTTTTTCGGCGGAAAAACATATCATTCCTATGGGAAAATCGAATATGTTGCAAAATTAAATTCAGCTAGGTGGCGCCACCGTGATTCTACAAGACGGACGACGGTACGATGGACGAACACAGAAGGTCAGAATATCCGGATTATTATCTCTTTTTACCGAAATTAAGATAAAAATGTATGGATCTGTATTTTTCCAAGCAGAATCGGGAAGAGGGCGATAAAAACATAAAATTCACCAGCTGATTTTCTTCAAACGTTTTGGTGCATTATAATTCACAGAATAGGCGATAACCTCGCAGACGTTATTAAGTAATCCGTTGATGCTCTGCCTACCCCGCAAGGGTTACAGGCGTGATTATAAGTATGGATCCGAAATACTAGTAACAGTTAAGGGTGAAAGCGTGACCACCTGTCACGCTTTCACCCTTAACTGTTACTTAACTGTGGTAGAAACAGTTCTTAGTAAGCCTTATTAATAAGCCTTAGTAATATTTATTAAACGGAAATGAATACAGTTCTTATATGTGGTTATGAATGAATCGGTATTACAATAAGAAAAATTGTGCAAAATTATAAGAAAAATATTTTTGAGAGTTCTTATTAACTAACGTATACATAGTTTAAATTGGTTTCGCTAGATGTCGTTACTAGGTTACTGTCGTATATTTGCGGACTGTAAGCTCTTCTGGCCATACTTCCGTCCATCTCGTACTTGCTAAAAGCAAGGTTGCTCCCATTAGGTCCCGCTTAACTATCCCTAAATTGGAACTGTTCGGAGCCGCTCTTCTCACGCGACTCCTCAACCACGTTCACTGAAGTTTGTAATGGACATTACGGACGTCTACACTTGGTCGGACAGTGAGATGGTACTTTGTTGGCTCAGAGCTGCACCTCACAATCTTGAGGTCTTTGTGGTGAACCGCGTGTCTCAAATCCAGAATTCTGGCACGTCTCTATACAGACATGTCCCAGGGGAGTTGAATCCCGTAGACTGCACTTCTCGCGGCTGTGAAGCCCCCTCTTTAGTTGACCACCCGGTGTGGTGGGGTCCCACTTGGTTGACTGAGTCTCAGTCATTCTGGCCCCAGAATGAATACTCCCAACCGATTGAATTGCCTGGCCTACGAGCCCGAGTAGGAGTGGGCAAGGATAAGCCCACTGGGGATTTCTCCCTGCTGGAACGGTACAGCTCTCTCGGTAAGCTCTTAGAATTAACTGCTTGGTTGCGTCAATTTGTCCGCAATTCGAGAGACCCATCCAACCATATCTCTGATTCCGTTTTGTCGTCGTGAAGCCTTGATGCATTGGACCCGTATGGTCCAAGCAGAGCATTTCGAGTCCGTGATTGGAACCTTGAAGCGGGGCTCCGTTGTCAAGGGCGCTCTGGCCCGCCTGAACCTCTTCCAGGACGACGCTGGGATGCTGCGCGTTGGCGGACGTTTGAAAAATTCTCAAATGCCGTACGGGGCTCGGCACCCGTTACTGCTCCCTAAGGACGGTGCATTTGTTCGCTTGCTGGTAACTCACCATCATGTTCAGAATGCCCACGCCCAGTACACACCCAGTAACGCTCTTTTGGCTATTTTGCAGCGAGAGTTTTGGATTTGGCTGGCCGACGCACCATTCGGAGCGTCATCTTTAAGTGCATACCTTGTTATAAACTAAAGGCCACCATATCGCAGCCGATGATGGGTGACTTACCACCTGACCGCGTCAGGGCCATCCGACCATTCGCTGGAGTCGGAACCGAATTTGCTGGCCCCTTCCTCGTCAAGTCCTTCAACCTTCGTAACGCGCGATCACATAAGGCCCATCTGTGCGTTTTCGTGTGCCTCGCCACTAAGGCCGTTCACTTAGAACTTGTAAGTGCCCTCAGCACTGATGGCTTTGTGGCCACGCTGGGCCGCTTCGTATCGCGTCACGGTTTGTCGGACCTGATCCGGTCTGATTGCGGAACGAATTATAAGGGCACGGATAGATATTTCAAAGAGGTCGTCGAATTGTTGTCCAGCAACAGGACTTATTTAGGTACTGCGATGTCCAAGAAAGGCATCCAGTGGAAATTCGACCCTCTGGCTTGCCCACACTGGGGCGGTATTTTTGAGGCGGTGGTTAAGGTTGCAAAAACGCATCTCCGTCCCGTTATTGGCGAAATTATTTTGACATTTGAGGAGCTTGCCACCGTATTCTGTAAAATTGAGGCGGTACTCAACTCTCGGCCCCTCTGTCCCCTCTCGTCCGATCCGAATGATTTGGAGGTTCTAACCCTGGGCCACTTCCTGATTGGCCAGCCGCTTAATGCCCTGCCCGAGTACCCCTTCAGGGAAATAACCTTTTCGTGGTCGAGCAGATTTGACCTGCTGCAACAAATGGCTTGTAGTTTTTGGCACCGATGATCTCTGGAGTACCTACATCTTTTGCAGCAGCACATTAAGTGGTCTGACAAGACGGATCCTTCTCAGGTTGGAGACCTCTTGTTAGTTAAGGAACCCAACGCTTTGCCTTTGTATTAGCGCCGTGGGCGCATTGTTAAGTTGTCGTATGGACCGGATGGGGTGCCTAGGGTGGCCGAGGTTTTGGTTGGAGATTCGGTCTTGCAAATTGCCGTCGCGACCCTATCCCGTTTACCAATTTACTCGTGGACATAAGTCCTTATGCCCGGGACGGGAGTTTGTTTAGGTCAAATCGTAACAACTTAAAACTTGCAAGGCGCTCGTCTCGGGCGATAAACCGGTTTGACAGCTGAGTCGGGAGCATTTGCATTGCAAGCTGCGGCCTCGCTTTTTAGTCTGGAACAACCCTTTGTTCGCGACGGCCGTCGGAAAGAATCGTTAGGTCGCGTTATGACTGCCTCTTTTGCGTTGTCTTATTTCGCTCGTATACGTGACAACGAGGCTTTCTTTGAGTTTGAGTTATTAATTTAACTTCGATTGCCATTAATTTGTGTCGACGAGTTGCTTCTGTGGTATTTTAATATCGCACGAAGGTTTTTGCTTTGTCGGGTGGAACGCTAAACTTTGTGACCAGGGAGGTGGTTGCGCCCATTTTCGATTATAGTTTGTGCTAAGTGACGTTGGACTTGAGGTCAGATAACGGTGAACGCCCATAGTACTGATTGCACCTTGTGGAGCAGGGCAACGCAAGTGTGTCTACTGGCTGATTACATCGGTGACATCAGGTTCATTACACACCTTCTTACACCACCCACACATACCATTTACTTGCCCCTGACGGTACATTGTGGCCGACCCTACCTCCGAAACTCGGTAAGTTTGTGTTTGCTTATCCAGCCAGGCCATTTGGGCCCGAACCCTCTAGTTGCTCGTCGAGTTGGATTACTGATGGTCCCTAGTCCAGTAAACTTCTGTCGGGGCAACTGAGGGCTGTAACAGTCAATTTTAGCAAAATTGCTAACAAAACTGTGATTAAGAAAGAAGGTCTTTAGTTGAATATATTGTGTATCTATCGGTATAGAAATATATTACCAATTTCGTTTTGTATCAAATCCAATATAAGCACTGACCTCTATATATACAAGTACGCTGGACTGGCTATACCATACAAAATGACTGTGCCAATTTGAAGCGCCGCTAAAGGATGTCTTGAAAAATAAAATTGACATAATATGCCAAAGTATGTTGTCTTATTCATATTATAATATTTAATAAGTCTGTATTTTGAACTTTTAAACTAAAAAACGAAAGTATTTTATGTTGTTTGACTGTGTATAATATTAGTTACATAATAAGAATTATTTTCATTAATAATGAGAGGGTGCGTAATCTGTAAAACTGGTTACCAAAAGGGAAGTGGTATAACATTTCACAAGTAAGTGAATTTGCAGTAAATATTAAACAAATTAAAACTATTTGATAATATAAGTACTTAGAAATGTGTTACTAATCTTAATATCATATATACCAACATGTTTAGCTGTATATTACTGAGTTTTGATAAACAATAAAATTCAATAGGGTTGTCGAGTTCCTTGTCTATAATACTTATCGATGTTCTTTCCTACCCATATCTGTTAACAAACAAAGTCACCAACAACAGATGATTATCAAATGTTTATTAATTAACAGGTTTTTAAGTGAACCTAGACTAAAATTATGGCATAAAATCATAAATATTGTGAATTGGCGTCCGAAACAAAATGATCATATTTATTCCAAACATTTCACAGACGACTGTTTTATTAGACATGAGAACTGCACCACTTTGAAAAAGTGCAGTATACCGACAATATTTTTTGGTAGTACCAGGACCAAGCACTACCAACTACCAAGTACTAAGTATTAGATTATTATTTCGAATGATTTTTTATTCCTTCTTTCCTCATTTTCCACCAAACTCAAGGGCCATAGCCAAGTGTCGAAAGGTCGCCTGATGATGTCGAGTCACGTTGGATGTGTGTTAGTGGGCTGCGGCTAGAGGAGATTCCTCTCCCTATACTGCTGGAAGAGGAGTGGTGGTATGGCGATTGACGATGCGCCACTCGACTGTTTTTCTCGACTTTGGTGAGGCTGCACCACTTGATGCTTCCAAGTGCTCGTTTTTCCCTGGCTCCATTCACATATTGGGCTCGGTAATTGATAATGTCAGTTATTTTTTTTAATATTGTAATTTTAATTTCGAAAACGACGTTGTAAATAACAGATAACTATGTAATTCAAAGTTTATATTTTTTTATATAATCTTGCTAGCTCATACCCGGCGCATTGCTGCCGCAGAAGAAATAATTGTGGAAATATCGTTAAAAATGTGGAACAGTTATATTGTATAATTAGGAATAATAATACAATTATTGAAATAAAATGATATATAACTTTCTATAACTTTCAAATAAATAGCCAGTACAATATGCACGCCACCTAGTGTTAGTTAATTGTACCATGCGTATAACCTTCTCACAAGTGCAACCAATAAGTTGACTAAGTTTTACCGCAATCTGATGAACGGTATGGGATCGTAGAAAGTACGAACAAACATAATTTTTAATATAGTAGAAAATATTTTACTGTCAATAGACAGACCTGTAGTTGATTAGAATAGGCGTTATTATAGCAGCTGATTTGTTTTTTATAATACTAAAACAAAGTGAACGGTTGACAATAAATTATTCTAGAAATTATGTTTTTATTTTTATTTTGTGTACTTAGTTTAATCTTAATAATTTTTAGTTGAATGGTTAAGGGCTATGATGGCTATCCGAGTACAGAACCAGAGTACAAAACTAATCCAACTGTAGAGATGTGTAGGACAGGGTGACATAATATCCTCGAAATACTTTACCGCTGCATTGGAAAACGTTTTCAACCTACTGGACTGGAAAGGATACGGTATTAACGTCAATGTCGTGTTCGTCACTCACCTTCGATTTGCCGACAATATAGTCCCTATGGCACAATCGCTGGAGGACCTACGCACTATGTTCAATGACCTCAATAGTGTCTCCCAACGAATAGATCTTAAGATGAACATGGACAAAACAAAAGTCATGTGTAATGTCCATGTCACACCTATGCCTGTGGTTTTTGGGAGCACTTAGCTGAAGTTGTTGATGAGTATTTTTACTGGGACAAAGAGTCCGACTAGGATAGGATTAATTTTAAAGTGGTTATTAAGGTTTAAGTTGGTCAAAGAAGATTTACAATATATCGGTTTTCTTTAAAAACATGTTTTTAGATAAAATATAGCCTATATAAATTATGTCCTTGCATTTCACTACATATTTTCGTAAAGTTAGATAGTAGATTGATTGAGTCTTACTATTTTACAATTAACCCTCTGAGATGCTCGTTATTTCAATGGTATAGACAAACAATTCAATTTGATATGTATATATGAACACCGAAGTTATTGTAAACTAGTCAGGGAATCATACGCAATTATGAATAGTGTAACCACAAACATGTAGTACCTATCAATGAAAAGTATTGTATGACATGGTAGTGGCGTCGTGGGTGTTCTCTTCTACAAAGCTCTCCTTTCGAGAGAATTTGTACGTAATGGAAGAGTAGAGGTTTACTTTACCCAGGAACTAGGCTTAGTTCGTCTCGGCTCCACGGCAAACCATAACTTGACTGGGCGTTCGTGTGATTATGACATATTATCTTCTCTTCACATATACTTCAAAATATTAAAACTATAGTTTACCATCAGTGAGTGTTACCAGTGCTGACAAATGGCTACTGGCTGAGATGACTGACAAGGCCTACTTCTCAAGCTCGCTTAGTGAGCTATGCTCAGAGTTTCTCTGCACTGACTGGCAGTCTCGAACCGATAAGCAAAGTATATGACCCCCATCCCCCACTGGATGGACAGACAACCTAGTATGAGAAGCAGGAAGTCGATGGATGGAGTTGGCGCAGGACCGTGCTTTTTGGCATTCCCTGTGGGAGGTCTATGCTCATCAGCAGACTTATGAGGGGCAGAGATGATGATAATATTTTACGAATTGATGATTTAAAAAATGCTATATTTTTAAAACTCAAAAATATTTAAAAGACTGAGTATACATTTTATAAACTACATTGAACGTCCTTGATTTTAATTAACCCTTATCCGCTATATGCAATTATAGTCTTACAGTAGGGCCCATCGTTACCAATTTATGACGGTGAAAATGCAGTTGACCCGAAACTATTAGACCCTCTTCCAGTGATATACCATGTAAGATAAACATTTCGAGATAATCTATTTATAATGCGCCATTCCCGACTATTTTAAGCCATACTGAAATTCGATTAAACCTTAAGGCAGTGATAAATGCTCAAATTAATTTAAAAACACATTTTCTGTGATGGTTTGTAATTATGAGATAGAATGATTCGGGTATGTGCTTAGATCCAATGATAATTAAGGCGGTAAATTTAACCTCAAGGTAAGTAAAGTAAGTCCAAACGCCATATTCTGGTGTCTGAAATAATATACGCATCTGTCAAACACCATAATACGGCGTCGAGTGATAGCAAACTAGATCTGTTATGCATAATCTGATAGCTTATTTAATAACGTTTCTACTACTTTCTTAGCATATATATGTATATATACTTAGTATACTTGTTATATACTTAGTATTGGCCGAAATGACTGAATGAATGATGATTTTTTAGCCACCGGAAATTAATATTAAGATTTAAAGTACTGCTCTCTGATATCAGAACCGCTTCTGTCAAAACTTCAATACATCCGCTTATGTCAAAGCGCGGGCGCTGACTGGTTGTTCTAAATCGTAACGTTGCGATTACGCTGTCCTAAATTGTAAACAATTTAAGAAGTAGAGCGATCGAGATCTCCAATTTGGCTAAATTGGATCCTAACTATTCTAACTACGATTACACCTTCCTACTTCCTGATTAGATTTTCTAAAAATTGTATAATGTAATAAGCGCTTTAGCGGCACATATAAAGAAACAAAACCTTATATTTTCGTCCATCACCTACCGTTTCTATTGCCATTTTCAAGCAGTATTGCTTGAGTTGCTGTGTTCCAGCCTGAAGTGTTTAGTAGTTCATGTAAGTATTATAAAAATAGACTGAGGCATTCACTTTTCTTACTGAAAACGAGGCATCACGCCTTCGTCCTCAGGGGTGATAGCGCATATGCATTTTAAGACGTAATCGAGGATACATGTAGAAGTCTATGGGCTACGGCATCAACTTATCATGAGGTGGATTGTGAGCTGTCATCACCCTTATTTAACAAAAATTGAACGTTTGTGATCCCTATGTATTAAAAAAAATCCAAAGGCCATTTACGTTCTGATTGATTTAAGTTTGTTCATCACTTCTATTTCGTAAAATATTTAAAACAATCACACAAAGCTAATGTTACATTAGCAACCTTAATAAAGGTTTACTTTATCAAATGGTGAAACAGTTCATAAGCATGTTAATACAATAAAAGAGCTGACGAGCGCATCGTGGGCCCATGTCACTCCCGCGTCAGCGAAGCTTGCTTTGTAACCGTTACCAAAACAAATAAACATATTTTGAAGTAACTTATGAATGTAACTTTTCTGAAACGTACACAGCTTAATTTGAATAAACAGAGAATACAATTATTAGTAAAATTTCTTTTGTAGAATACATGTTCTTTTCTTACTTCTGTTAATATTCTTAAACCTTGGAAGTAAGTTCATTTGTCCAAATTTGGAGAGGAATTAGTATAGTTTATTTTTTTCAATATAAAGTATAAGTAATACGTTATTATCATCATCATTACATACCTTTATAAGTCCTTTGCATAAGCTCCACACGGAATACCAAAAAATGGCCCTGAGCCACCTGCATGTCTTAAAGCCGCGTTGCAGCTGTATTTTGGCTGAAGCACGAATAGCTAGAGTGGGGAAAGACTATACCACTAATAAAAAAACCTTAAGTTTTTTTGGTGGGTCCACCAATAAGGCAATTTATGGCGGAGACCCTATGTTCAGCTGTGAACTTTTGTTCCGCTGTCAAACATGTTTGCAGAACTACACGCATTTTTCCCATACTTGAAGTGATTAACAAAAATAATAATGTTTAAAGAAATAGTAAAAAAGAAAGAAAGACGTTTATTTTATGTAAACAATATATGAAAGAAAGACTAACAAGGATAAATCTATATTTTTTGGTGTTTACAAACTCACAAAAATAATTAAGTAATATGCAGCAAAATGGTTTTCACTCGGCTAAGAATTTAAACATCAGTTCGTGGAGCCAAGATAAAATGACATTTGTACAAAATACGGCGTTATTTGTAATTGAAAATTATATCAAAAATATTATATACTATTACAACATATATATTATAGAATATTGTATTCTTATATACTATCTTTCTATTACTCCACTCAGTAACGGACTTTATTTATAAAGCCCGGTCTATTGAATTATTTCAATAGTTTTTATCATAAAAAATACTGGCATTGGACATTTTCAAACTGTCTGGAAATTATCAATAATGCTCTAGTAATCACGTGGTCTATAAAATACACACGATTTTTTTAATTTTTATTTATCACCGGCAGTTAATGATCGTTCGTAATTAAGGATACAAAGGTACGTTTCACCACATGGCCGAACCATGAAACGGTGCCGGGCTTAGGCATCTTATGCTAATTGTACATAAAATGAATGTTGGCACAAAAAGAAACGCAAATAGGACCATTGCCTGAAAGTCACCAGGGCGAATCTGGAGCTTTCGCTAGACACGAAAGCATGTGGGTTGCCAACCAGGCACGAGGAGCTGCATAAAGACCGCATAGCCCCGCGTATCCATCATCTCCATACGATGGCTTGGTGTCGGCACGGTCTTCCTGGACTCAGCAAGCGGCACCCACCGCTAGTGGAGTACGCTGAATGCGTTGGATGAAAACCATGAACTCAAACACACTAGGGGCGTATTTTAGGGCGAAAAGGGAGAATTTGGAGGCTTTGCGTACCGTCACCAAGCAAAACCTGGAAGACCAAGATCGGTACAGCACGCGCTCAAAAGTATTTGATGACGCCAAACTCGACAGCAACGGCTGAAGGCTGTTCCCTCGTCGGATGTAAATAATTCGACAAAAGATGCGACTCTACGAGTTGCAGAGCTATCCGCACGTGTAGCTGCCGCCGTAGGTCTTTTGGTGTTGACTCGGACGACGATGGAATAGTCACCAAGAAACAAGTCCAAATGAGGAGTATATTGCAAGAGGTAATTAGGGATATGCGCAGTATGCCTCGATCGATCGAATCGACCGCGACTTACATACCCTTAAGCAAGCGGAATCGGGCTGTAATGAGGGCTCTAAACCCAATGCTGATGACCTATTTGGAAGCCATCCAAATCATTTGCAAGACGGACTCAATCCTTATGCCGCACGTATGCAGTAAAGTTGCAGGCGGTGAGAGGGGGCAAACGAGCATGCGGCTCACCTGATGTTAGTATGCTGTTCCGCTCTGATGAGCACGCCAAGCTTTTTAGAGGTCAATTCGGCCTTCTCTTCCAAGTGACCGCGAAACTGTACGTCACTCGATTTATCGACGCCGAGGATTGCGATACTGGCTGAGGCAACAAGGGGAGTGCCCTGAAGCTGAGGAGATACAACGAAGGGGTTCCTTTTAGCGTTAAACGCACAAATTTGCGTCTTCTGGGGATTAAACTTGACTAGATTTAGTCACCCCCAGTCTGAGACTTTATTCAACAAAGTTTCGACTTCAGACACAAGTTTTTTTCCGATACTCTGCGACGTTGGGTAAATAGAAAATCCTGCATGGAGCCTTGCGGTTAGATCTGTTCATGACTTTGCTTTGGCATTTGGTCTGACATAACTGGTTACCTCGCCCACGCGGAACTCAGATGTGGAAGATCATATACCTTCCCTGTTGGACCTTCTGCTGACCTCTATACGGACGGATATCAGGTCTCCGTCGATGTCCCTCTTGGCTCCTCGGCCCATTGTCTGATCCGGAGTACGGTGCCACTCACGCTGTCATCCCGGTTGCTTCCTGCAGGTTGCCGCCATGTTTGGTATTATATGTTAGCAAACTGGGACGGGATGAGATCTTTCTTTTTTGCATCCTACCCTTGGGGGTGGATTTGCTTCTCACCGGATGATCCCAGCGTTGTTGCTGATTCTGTCGCTGATACAGTGCTACAGGGGATGCCGCTTCGCGGGTGGACGCGCTGCAGTTGCTTTTCCAACCGACGCTCCTGTCGGCGGGCTTGTTCCTGCAGCATCATCATCGGAACATCTAAGTCGGGTGCTGCAGATGTAGGAGCTGCTGACGGTCCGGCCAGTCTGCGGCGTTGCACCATCGAATTTTCTCTGATCCGTCTTCTGACGTTGGCGTTGACTTAGGGTAGGTACAACTTCCGTGTCATCCGTAGGTAAAATCGGCATGATTTTATCCCACTTCTGACACCAATTATTACGAGCATAGAGTTCATGACAATAAAAACTGCCAATTGAATTACCAAAATTGACACTTTAATTATCGAACACCAATTACAACTTAAAACACACTAATACTTAATCACACTTAACACTTTAGTTCAAAATTATATCACTTCGCTTGAATCGTCAATTAAAACCTGATCCGAGTTGGGGTCAATACCAGTCTTATATAGGGTCCGAGCGACTAAGTGTAGAAAGTTATCTCCTAGTTCTGCTACTCGATACTAGATAGCGCTAGTGGAAAATTTCTGGTATGGAATTTTCTAGAAAGCTCTCCTAGTTATTCTTCTCTATACAAGTTGGCACTAAGGGCATTCATTACGTCATGCAACAATACTATAAACGATGGAATTTTTGCGGTAACTTGACCGGCAGCAAATTGCTGCACCTGAAATATTGTTTAAATAATTATCTAAAATCTATTTTTATGCGCAAAAGTCGTGCGATTTATGTGTTAAATGCTCGCGCATGTGAACTTAATAGAAACAATATAATAAATGCTCCGATTATAATGCTTTGAAGATAATTTGTCTGCTTAAACGCCATGAGATACTGTCGTCATTGACTGTCTGCTGGCTCATGTTTCCGGAAAAACCTCTCATAAACTTCACAACGTTTTAAATAATATTTTTTTACTTGACACAGACAAAAGTACAACAGTAAGAGTCCATTCACAAAGAATCAAAGAACTAAATCAGTCTTAACACAAGACGTGATCTACTAATGGGTATAGGCTTAAAGAAAAATCTTCGTCACGAAACAATTCCCTTAAGGTCTGGTTTCCTTTGCTTGCGGTACAGCTACATGAAGATCGTAATTAAGCGGTGAATAACGTCACTAGAATGATGTTGCATTTGCGTCTTTACGGTGACGATCAGTAGAAAGTTTCATCGCTGTGGCACAATATTCATGAAGTTTGATATTTGCTGTTAATTTTCATATTTCAGATTTTATTTAGCATAAAATCTTTGAGACTTTTACTTGCTGATAAAATCAAACTGTGAAAATAAAATAGAAACATATTCTGAGTGAGAACAATGAAACAGAAAAAAAACTTTTTATCAATATAGGTTATATATAATACTTATTGCCGTGTAGTGGCGGTTGAGAATATCCACTACCCCATATCTTCCCGTGTGTGTCGTAAGAGGCGACAGAGAGACACAGAAACGAGATGGGCAGCAGCATCTTCCTAATAACAATAATAACATAATAAAAAGTGTGGTTGCCAACCCGCTCGCCAAGCGTGGCAACTATGGCAAATATGGCCATGAGCAACGACGCAAACAAACGGCCCCCAGTCCCCGGCGGCCTCACTATTCCTGGCTACGGTGGTGACCATGGTAACGGCGGGGCAGGGGCTGCTAAGAATCTCCGGTGAAGGTTCGGTTGCAGCCTACGACGTCTCGAACTGGCAACGCATAACGCACGCACCCTAGGACTGACGAGATGATACTGAAGCTGGAAGAAAGGGTAGACAAGTTGCGCTGGCATATTATTGGATTATCTGAGGTCCGAAGAGAGGGGAGGACATGGTAATCCTCGAGTCCGGCAACTTGTTCTATCACCGGGAGGGCGATAATCTGTCCCAAGGAGGTGTCGGATTTATCGTTCACAAGTCTCTCGTCAACAACGTTGTAACGATTGGGAGTGTGTCGACGAGGGTCGCGTACCTAATACTCAGAATCACCAAACGGTATTCGCTGAAGGTCATACAGGTCTACGCACCAACCTCGGCACATCCCAATGAGGAGGTGGAGGAAATGTATGAGGATATTTCTAGAACCATGCATTCCTCCAAAACCCACTACACGGTGTTGATGGTAGACTTCAACGCAAAACTACAAGAGAAGGCGGTGAGCTGAAGTTAGGGAAAATTGGAGTAGTGCAACGGAACCGTAGGGGCCAGCAGCTGGCTGACTTTATGGAGAAAGAGGGACTCTTTATGAACTGAACTCTTTCTTCCAGAAGCGGCCCCACAGGAAGTAGACCTGCTCGAGCCCCGACGGTTTGACAAAAAATGAGATTGACTTCATTATGACGACCAGACGCCAACTGTTCAGTGATGTCTCAGTGATCGCAAGGGTGAAAACTGGCAGCGATCACCGAATGGTTAGAGGCACACTGAACCTAAACGTTAAATTGGAGAGGCCTCGAATGCCTAATGAAGTCAACGCTTCGTCCCCCTCGTGCTCTAATCCAGATTCCCGAAACTTTTCAGATCGAGTTACGTAACCGCTTGCAGTGCCTAGAAGATTGCAATGTAGTGGACGATATGAATGACAAGCTCGTGGAAACTGTCCATGCGGTTGGAGCCAAGTTCTGCAAGACCCGTCGCAGAAGAACACAAAAACTCTCCGATCACTCTTAATCTCATGCCTGTTAGACGAGAGATGAGGCTGCAAACGTCAACAGATTTGACAGCATACAGGCAACTGAATAGACAGATCTCCAAATGCATGCGGCCAGACTTACGCTACTTTAATACTGCTCATATTAAAGAAGCGATCAGGCGGAACCAGGGCTCCAAAGTCTTTGCCAGAGATCTGTCTGCCAAAAAAAGCCAACTGTCAAAGCTGAAGACTGAGTGTGGCAGCATCGTTTCCGGGACACCTGAGATTTTGGGTGAGATTGAGAGGTTCTATGGGCAGCTGTACACATCATCGTTGGAGCCACATGCAAGTGTGAGTAACGATCCAAGAGCAACACTTCCCCGATACTATTCCGATGATATCCCGGACGTCAGTCTGAGCGAGATTAGAATGGCTCTCCAGCACCTTAAAAACGGCAGGGCCCCAGGCGAGGGTGGAATTACAGCGGAGTTTCTGAAAGCGGGTGGAACGCCAGTACTTGAAGTCCTTCAGAAGCTCTTCAAATCCGTCCTCCATGGTGGCACTACTCCGGAGGCGTGGAGCAGAAGTGCGGTGGTCTTGTTCTTTAAGAAAGGCGACAACGCCCTCTTGAAGAACTACAGACCGATTTCCCTTCTGAGCCGCGTCTACGTGCCGTTTTCGAGAGTCATTACGAATCGTCTCGCACGCAGACTCAACGACTTCCAGCCTCCCGAATAATCCGGTTTCCGAAAAGGATTCAGTACCATAGACCACATAAATACCCTGCGGCAGATTGTACAGAAGACCGAAGAGTACAATCTGCCACTTTGCCTGGCGTGTGTGGACTATGAGAAAGCCTTTGAGTTGAAATTTGGGCGGTGCTACAGTCCCTTCAGTGGTGCCAAGTTGACTGTCGGTAAATCGAAGTGCTGAAGTGTTTGTACAGTAGGGCTACGATGGCTATCCGAGTACAGAACCAGAGTTCGAAACCTATCCAACTGCAGAGAGGTGTAAGACAGGGTGATGTTACATCCCCAAAACTCTTCACCGCTGCGTTGGAAGACGTTTTCAAGCTACTGGACTGGAAAGGATACGATATTAACATCAATGGCGAGTACATCACTCACCTTCGATTTGCCGACAATATAGTCATTATGGCAGAATCGCTGGAAGACCTTAGCACTATGCTCAATGACCTCAATAGTGTCTCTCAACGGATAGGTCTTAAGATGAACATGGACAAAACAAAGATCATGTTTAATGTCCATGTCACACCTATGCCGGTAGTTGTTGGGAGCACTATGCTCGAAGTTGTTGACGAGTACGTTTACCTGGGACAAATAATCCGACTAGGTAAGCCTAACTTCGATCGATAGGTCAATCGACGGATTCAACTCGGTATACCTCAATCTCTGAAAACTAAAGTGTACAACCAGTGCGTGTTGTCAGTGATGACTTACGGATCTGAGACGTGGTCTTTCACTGCTGGCCGTATGAAGATATACTCTAGGTTATGCTCGGAGTTTCTCTGCGTGATAGACTCAGAAATGAGGATATCCGCAGTAAAACCAGAGTGACCGATATAGCCCAACGGATTAGTAAGCTGAAGTGGCAATGGGCCGGCCATATAGCTCAAAGAACCGATAACCGATGGGGAAGAAAGGTTCTTGAGTGGCAGCCTCGTACCGGTAGGCGTAGTGTAGGGCGACCCCTCACTAGATGGAATGACGACCTGGTAAGACATGCAGGAAGTCGATGGATGCAGGTGGCTCAGGACCGTGCTTTGTGGCGTTACTTGGGGGAGGCCTACGTTCTGTAGTGGACTTGTGAAGGGCTGTTATGATGATAATGATGAATACGTATTGAAAGTCAATTCAATGTTTAGTATACCACTGGTTCGGAAAATACCTCTGGGCTGGCAGCTCTTACCAACAAACTAAGCAGCAAGAAACACAGCTAGATTTTTTTTGAAGAAAAGCAGTTTAAATCCATTTAGTTACACATGAGTTAACAACACCAAACAAATTAGAAATAGGTAGCTTGGCAGTAGTTAGCATCGGGATTAACGATATTATAGTTTTAATTATTGTCAGCTGTATATTAGCAGTCTTCCGCTGGCATTGGCGCGTGCCGTATGTGTCAACATGCCGTTCATACGATCTTCTAATTCTGATGAAGTTATAAGTCGAAGTAACGAAATATGTAGTGAATTGAGAAGTAATAAGTGCAAAATGGTAATCAATGAATTGTTGGCCTTTGTTAGTAACAAGGTCGACACACTGCCGAAAACAGGAATTATACAAATTTGTATGAGTGCCTACTTTGCCGATGAAATAGAGAACGCTGGATCAGTTGCCTATAAGCTACCGGCATCTACGAAGAAGTACATGAGAAGAAAGGAGGGGGCTGAGCAAAAAGCATTCAAGATATCATAAAACTTATAAAACAGTTTGACTCTGACTGCCTGCCAATATTCGCAGCAAAAAACTTAAACAAGCTTCCGGCTGTATCATTTGATCACGTCGATGTGACAACTTTTCTTAAAGAAATGACTTTACTTAAGAGAGACGTAGCCTGTTTGAAGGCTAAACAACCTGTGATAAGCAATGAAGTTAAATTATCGGAGGATATTGATTTAATACGGAAGGAGATTGATGATGTCAAAAAAATTATGTTGGAATTTCGAGAAGTCCGCCATGGCAGCAGTAAACGATAAGACGATCTGTTTCTTGGGTCTTATCATAATGATAACAACACTGGAAACAAGTTAAATAATAGTTACGAGAATACTAACAATTTAAATATCGTTGAGCTTGATATCGACACGCCCCGAACGGACGTAAACAAACCAAGTGAGGGAGAAAGTACGTGCAAGAGCTATCTCTCTTTTGCGCATACGCCGTTGCCGGTAACGTTATTGCAGAAACAGAATTATCCTATTATTGACACTGTCATGCATTATGTACCCACCTATGGAGATATAGCAAACACGATTCGCACGGAATTGAGTAAAAACTTTTGACTAACATGAAGCAGTGTAAGTCTCCGGGTCAAGACGGTCTTAGCATAGAGCATCTGTTATATGCGGGCCAGCATATTTGTGAGGTGTTAGCGTATTTTTTCAATCTCTGTGTCAGACATTGTTATTTACCTGAGGAACTTACTCGTACGGTGGTTGTTCCTATTATGAAAAATAAAACCGGGGATATCTCGAGCTCGCTAAACTATAGGCCTATTTCTTTAGCCACTATAGTGGCCAAGGTATTTGAACGAGTATTACAGTTATATTTAAATTCCATAAATTACAATGATGGGCAGTTTGGTTTTCGTCCGAATGTATTAACATATATGGCTATATTTTCTCTAAAGCAAGTTATAGGTTATTATAAACAGCGGAATACTACTATATACGCTTGTTTTCTTGATTTAAGTCGTGCCTTTGATACAATTAGTCATGAAATACTGTGGAAAAAGTTCCGTGACACTGGCAAAGGTGTCCCGGCTAAGGTTGTTGATCTCCTAGCGTTCTGGTACGGTAATCAGACAAACAGCGTTAGGTGGGGTAGTGAAATATCGGATTGTTATAAGCTTTCCTGTGGCGTGAGACAGAGGGGTGTTACCTCACACGATCTTTTCAATACTTATATGAATGATTTAATCATGTAGCTGAGCTGAGGTAGGGCTCAGACTGGACGACAGATATGTTAACAGCCTGAGCTATGCTGACGATATGGTTCTGCTCATTCCCTCGATTAAAGGCTTGAAAAAATTAATTGAAATCTGTGACACAAAAACATTGTCCAAAAAGACAGAAATAATGATATTCAGATCAAGGAAGTTACCTCAGAGCGTGCCCGAGATTCGTCTTAATGGAAAATTTATTAAGATATTAGATAAGTTCAAGTATCTTGGCCATATTGTTACTTCAGACTTAAAAGACGACACGGATGTGGAACGAACTGTGTGTAGTAGGCAATATGATTGCGCGAAAATTCTGCAAGGCGTCGCCGGACGTGAAAATAACACTGTTTAGATCTCTCTGCCAAGCGTACACACGTGTCAACTCTGGGTAGGCTATACCAAGAAAAAACATGATAGTATACGGGTAACTTATAATAATATTTTTAGACTTCTAATGGGATATAACGCTATTGTAGCGCCTCTGAAATGTACGTGAAATTCCGAGTTGACTCTTTTAATGCTATCCAGCGAAAGAGGATAGCATCATTTATGTCTAGAGTTGACTTGTGTAACAACTCTATTATGCGTAGTTTGGTAGATAGGCAGATACACACTGCAATGTACAGATACTAGGAGAAAGTTGCTGGGTGACGATAGACTTTTATTAATTTGCTCCCCTGTACGTGACACTACAAATTTAAAACACGTGAATAATATATTTTAAAAGTCAAGAATGCAGTTTATTTTTGATCAAAATTAAATGAAATACTAATGCGTGCAAGTTTTGATCTTCGAAACTATTTTATATGTTTTTGTAATTTAAAAATGTATAATCATCATTATTACCGCCCATTACAATTCCATTAGGTAGAACATATGCCTCCGCGGTTAACGCCACAAATATATTGAAATATCACAATGTATACTCAAATGTGGTTATTTACTGTTGCCTTAAGAGGAAACTCAAGGTCTCTCAGCGAGCTACGAAGAGGCTTATAACACAAAGTTTTGTTACCATTGACCATTGGTTGACCATTCTACAATTCACTTATCACTCAAGAACCGTTATTTTACATCGGTTGTTGATATTTGTGTACGAACTATACGCCCATTCCCTTGCCACCTCAGCTTACTGATTGAAACAGATTTTTTTATTCAATATAGATTATAAATAATACTTATTGAAAGTCTCTCTTTTGTTGAATTTACCACTGGAAAGAACCAGCAGGAAAAACAGCGGTACCATTTTTTAAATATAACAGCTTACAATTTATGATTGTTTGTGCTATGTCGGTTGTTCTGGATCTACTGCGAGTAATATTTATATATTCATAGTAATTTGCCTATCGTTATCTTATTAAATCTGTGTTTCATACAGCCTATTCAGGAGAGAATATTATTAAAACCTCCCAAAACAAATGGTATCAATTCTAGGACAATTTCACTCGACGCGTAATTACATAATGAACACGATTATTTTTCAATAAATTTGTTTAGAGTTTCGAAGTCTAGTTTTCCAAAGTGATATGAAAAATGAGTCACATTCTATGTATGAGTTTGGCAAGGTGTCTCACTAATGTAAACAGATCTCTAATCTTAGGGCAAACATCCATACTATTGTTATGGACGACACACACGGTCAGTTCAACTGATCATTCCAACTGATCAGTCCAAACTAGGACCGTTGATATTTTTTCAAATATTGGATTTTCGATATATCGACAACTATAAATATATCAATATCTTTAATATTTAAAATTATATATTTAAAAAATATCAACAGTCCTACTTTGAACTGATCAGTTGGAATGATCAGTTGAACTGACAGTGTGTGTCGTCCATTATAAGGTGACTAGTTGAACTGAAGTGTGGACAGATTTGATGACGTTCTCAAGATACGTAAACTACTATACAGATCACCTGATGGCTAATGTTTGCTGCAGTCCAAAGACAAACATAGGAATGGTCTCTACTCTAACAATACGGGACACAGCAGCATTATGCCACTATTTCACGTTGGTATTCTATGAGATATATACAAGTACATGTTCATCTGTTGCGCAGTGGCTCCGAATCGAGTTGTGGCGCTGAGGGCCGCGGTTTCAAATCCCGCACGGAACAAGAATTTGCATGGCATAAATGTCTGGTTGGTTGTCCCTAAACTGTTTCTACGGTACAGAAGAAAATACTAATGTGAAGGTAATATTTAAGACAAAAATATAGATTGATACATATTCTTAATCATTTTAACAACCAATAACAATTTGAGGTATTTAAACACAAATAATAAATTAATTTCCATCGGGATGCGAATAAACACTTAGGTTGTTGTTAGAAGTGTGGTTTGATTCTATTTACAACCCCTTGAAGACGGTGCCGGCTGTCTCTGCGGATTTCTAATATAGTGAGCAATTACCGGCGAATTGCTTGCTCGCTGTGCGCGTTGTTTTTTATATAAGCCGTGAAAGGAAACGCTCCACTTCAGGAAAAGTATGTACACCATACCGTAAAATGGCGAAAAGTTCAGGGATTTTATTAAAAATAAAATGATAGAATAAAACAAACTAAACGACTTGCTAAAACTAAAAATGCGATCTCAATATTTTGATATAAAAATTTGAAATAAAAAGATAGAGTTATTTGTCAAATGTCATTTCCGAAAGTTACTTGGAGTCTTGTAATAATGTAAATATATATATATATATATATATATATATATATATATATATATATATATATATATATATATATATATATATATATATATAGCTTTGTCATATAATTGTTAATTCTTTGCGTTTATCAAATTGGTCTTTTTATTTGGAATTTGGATCTGATACTACTTGTTTGACTCGGTTATTGTTTTATGGACTTCATAATTTACGTGAGATTTTGATTTCGTTGATATGACATCTGTAGAATCACATTTTGGAACAGCAGGCATGGTATGTACTAAAGAAAGATGTTTTCTTAAGTTATTAAATTAACATGCTTCTTTCTATCTCTAATATGTTGATAATCGTTTCATTTCTTTAAAAGTTCGTAGCTCACCTCTTAAAGCAAGTTGCACTATTTCAAATATTCTTCTGTAACAGTAAAAATGAACCATATCTTAGGAGATTTGGGTCCAGAAAACATTACCATTCTTTAAAATCTAGGTCAATTTGTAAGAACACGCATGCTTAAATCTGTTTAATTTCCAATATAGCTGATCTTTTTGTTTTAGTTTGATGAAAATGGATCAATATGTTCAAAATGTTTTGCAAATATATTGCAAAAATTATCTGTCGGTACAAATCATAGTGAGCTCCATCGCTCTAATGCCAACAGTACTAGTATACTATTGTGTGTTTAGTGTCAACGGAGACTAGGGAGCGGGCGATGTCACTATGTTTCAGAGGGGCCTGAAAGATATTTTACCTCTGAGAAGATTTTCCAAGGCAAGTTAGAATTTATATTTATGTAAAGACTTACTAATAAATTGTGTATGAGCACATAGTCCACCTCATGGTAAGTGGAAGCTGTCGCTCATAGACGTCTACATTTATTTTCAATTAAGAATCAAAATACAAAAGCATTGTCACCCCCGAGGACTAGGCTGTTTCATTTCCAGTTAAAAGGTTTATTTCTCGATCTCCACACTCTCCATACGTAATATAGCAGCATTAAGCTGCTATTTTACGCTAGTATTTTGTGAGAGCGTGGTCCTTCCTCGGTCGAGCCGACCTATTCGTGCTATAACAACAATATATCTGCAGCGTGTCTCTACAATAATAGGTATTTCTTACAGTGTAATTATTTAAACTAAAATTTGGCCGTGTTTTACTGCCATGAGTGAGTCATCCCGTACCATCTTGAGGCGTTTCAAGGATATAATACAAGGATATAACACAAGAGAGAAGCTGCAGAATTTTTTTAATAAAAATTCAAATAATAAAAAAAAAACTACGGTTGCCCAGCGTGTCAATATCGCTAATATTTATAGAGGACGCCTACGTTCTATTATTTCTTCCATTCTTCTTTTCAGACTATCAAAATGCATTTTGATCGTTTCTACGTAGCAATCTACGTAGAGTTGAATATAAGAAAAACATGCCGCACGCAAATATAATTCCGCCGCTACTTTCAAGGTTTGGCTTGGGATGTGATGATTGTCGTTGTAAATGTGTTCATGTTGATTCATTCATTACGGCCTAAGAAAAGTATCCCTATGGAAATTCAATCATATTTTCTATTGGAATACCTCAAAATTGTTAGCGCGTATACAAAAGAATTAAGAATATGTACTTTACTTGTCGGACGTCCGGGAAGGGTAACATGCTCTCACAGAATACCAACCTGAAATAGCATAGTGCTGTTGTTTTCGTTTTGTAAATGTAGATATTAGGAGACTCTTTTTATGTTTTTCTAGGGGCTGCAGCAATTAGTGGTGGGTAACCATCAGGTGAACTGTATGCTCGTGTCAATACTTTTATAAAAAGTAATGTTTAATCTCAATTCTTGAACGCGTCCGATAGTGACGTCTCTCATCGTCACGAACTGGCAGGGCGCGACATTACGCTCTGAGCTCTGTACCCGACAACTAGTGTCAAATAAATCATTGTAATTAACTCATTAAATGTACTACTATATTCTATCGCGGAGTTTCATTGTACTTCAAATCTTCAAGAAATTGAAGACCAGCGTAATCATATGGTGACCCCGACGTGATTTAACGCAAGGAAAATTACTAGTATATCGAAGATTTTGGTTAAATACTATACCGAACTAAGGCGAACCCAACCTCAAGGAATCCGCCAGCCAGCAGCTGCAGCCATTGTTCCGAGGGAAGTTCGTTTAATTTTTCCTTTATATTTATCAATCCTGCCTGTTTCAATTTGTGTAGTTTATGTAAAGTGGACAACGCCTTTGGCAAAAAATATTTACTACCGTCAACTTTAAAATATAAAAACGCTCAAATTATTACTGGTTAAAAATTACATTTTACATTAATTTAACAAATATTCTGCCACATATTTAAGGTATAACGCCAATTTAAGTTAATTTAATAAAATTTAAAAAAAAAATAAGTAGTTTCGTTTCATTTACGCAAACATTGCACTTCTAGTTAACCTAGTGTTCATAATTTTAAAACGGTAGTTATAACCTTTATTTATTTCATTTCTTGGTTGCAATTGAATAAAACATTATATTGCATGATAAATACAGTGGTACAATCTAAGCTCATTTTCCAAGGCACCATTTAAAAGGATTTTAAGGAACTGTATTATTAAACATAGTTGCCGACAATTCCAGGCTTATTCCGGTAAGGAAGATTTGCTGTTAATTCCGACAAGAACAATATCTATCGCCGTGCAATCATCAGCTGCAAAACCGGTTTATTAACTCGTCGCTGCATTGAACTAACGTAACGTATTCACTATTTATTTAGTTTATATTGCATATTCAGTGCGAACAAATTTTCCTGTTTGTATTTACTAGTAGAAAGTTATTTGCACCGTCATAATGAGTGAATTAAAAGAACTTATTAAACAGAGAGGTCATATTCGAGCTCGGCTTACACTATTTGAAAAATATTTAACACCGTTAATGCATTGTAAAGAAACTGATACATTGAAGATACATGAATTGAACCTTCGATTAAATAAATTACGCGACCTTTCATGTATCTTCGAGGAAGTCCAGTCAAAAATTGAGATGTTGGATGAAGATACAAGTAAACAAATGGAAGAACGCGAGACAACAGATAATTTATTTTTTAATTTAATTGCTCAAGCTCAATCGTTATTAGAATTTTTTGAAGATTCAAATAAGGTTGAATCATCATCCAACCAAATATGCAATAGTTATAGTAATTTAAAGTTACCACCCTTAAAGATCCAACCTTTTGACGGCGCTCCAAATAAGTGGCTTTCCTTTAGGGATACATATTTATCCTTAATTCACAATAATGAAAATATTGACGACATTACTAAATTTCACTACCTTAAATCATATTTAGAGGGTAATGCTTCTTCTGTGATTAACTCCGTTACTGTATCTTCTAAAAATTATGCGACCGCTTGGCAACTACTTTGCGAGCGATATAATAATAAACGTTTATTGATAAATGAGCATATAAAGGGGCTATTTTCAATCGAACCGTTACATAAAGAGACAGAGGCTGGTATTCGCAATTTAATTGATACGTTATCGAAAAATCTAAGTGCTTTAAATTCCTTAGGTGAACCCACCGACAAGTGGGATACAATTATTATTTATATGGCGTCGACAAGGTTAGACAGTGCGACTGCTAGGAAATGGGAAGAATTTAGAAGCAGTACAATTTCACCTAGCTTAGAGGAGTTTTATTCATTTCTTCGTCAACGCGCTATGGTTTTGGAAACTATGAATACTAGTAGGTCATGCAAAATTGAAAGATGTTGCAGTGTAAAAAAAACTAATTCATTTTTTACTTCTTCTGCCCAGTCATCTGCTGACAAGCGGTGTGCAATCTGTAACCAAGGTCATAAACTACATGAGTGTTTAAAATTTAAATCTTTACCTGTTGAAGAGCGTATTTCTAAGGTTTCCCTTTTGAAATTATGTAGCAACTGCTTTCGCGGCGGCCATCAAGCATTTCAGTGCAGGCTGAGTGGCTGTAGAATTTGCAAGAAAAAACATAATACTCTATTACATATACAATATTCTTCACAACATATACGCATGCAACAACTTATGAAACAACAAAACAAAACTACACCACAACAAAATTTACAAGAACTAACAACATCTATTAATGATAACAATTCTACAAAAACAAGTGAAGCAAACCTACCTAATATTACAGTTGAATCCAATGTACCCAGCCCTTCCTCCCTTGTTTCCATGTCTGCTGTCTCCACAAATCAAGCTCTTCTTTCTACTGCATTGGTAAAGGTGACAAACAATAACAAGATTTTTATATTGAGGGCTTTACTAGATTGTGGCAGCCAATCATCTTTTATTAGTGAAGAGGCTCAAAGGAAAATGGGTTTTAATAAAATAACGAAATGTTACAAACGTGTGTCAGGCATAGGAAATACTGTTTTAAACATCACTGAACATTGCTTAATACAGATACGTTCAATATATAATTCATTCAATACATCAGTTAAATGCTATGTTCTTCCCAAAATTACTGAGCACCTCCCTCATGCCACAGTTCATTATCAAAAATTAGGTATTCCAAATGATGTACAACTGGCAGATCCAAAGTTTTATCAACCTTCCGATATTGATTTACTATTAGGTGCTGACATATTTTGGGCGCTGATTGGAACGGATAGAATAAATTTGGGGCCTCAAAGGCCAATTTTACTGGAGACACAATTGGGCTGGATAGTTGCTGGCCCTATGGGAGAAGGTTATTTTAACAGTAACAATTCAAATATACAATGTAATTTTTCACAAGAGGTTCGTAAACAGTTATTAAGGTTCTGGGAACTTGAAGAAGTTCCTAATATTACGTACAATAAGGACAATTATTGCGAAACGTTATTTAATAAAACTACTTGCCGTGAAGATGACGGTAGATTTTGTGTACAAATTCCTCTAAAGGATTCTGTAGAAATTTTAGGTAATTCATATAATGTTGCGGAAAAAAGATTTTTACAACTTGAGAAAAAATTAAACAACAATGATAAATTCAAACAAGAATATCAACATTTTATTAAAGAATATGAGCGTTTAGGACACATGACCAATGTTTCTAAGCCCCCATTCGGTTGCTATCTCCCACATCATGCTGTGATTAGAGAAAATAGTGAGACTACGAAGCTTCGTGTAGTTTTTGATGCTTCTGCAAAAACATCCACCGGAATCTCACTTAACGATATACAACATGTTGGCCCTGTAGTGCAGGACGACTTATTTTCCATTTTGCTAAGATATCGGCAACATAAATACGTTGTTACAGCAGATGTGGAAAAAATGTACCGTCAAATCATGGTAGATCCTAATCAACGAAATTTGCAAATGATTTTATGGCGTGATGAACCAGCACAGCAAATTAAAATATATCAATTAAATACAGTAACGTATGGAATGGCATCGGCGCCCTTTCTGAGTACACGTTGTCTATTGCAACTTTCAAAGGAATGCAAAGATAAAAAAATAGCACAGCTAATAAAGACAGACTTTTATGTTGACGACTTTCTTTCTGGTGCTGAGACTGAAAGTGAATTACAAAATATAATCCAATCGGTCACTACAGTTCTCAGTACCGCCTGCTTTCCCTTAAGAAAATGGCGAACTAATTCAAATATTCACTTTCAAGGTGAGTCAAATACATCGCTGCCAAAAAATTTAGATTTGACTTCGCAACCCAGCGTTTTAGGTCTTAAATGGGATCCAAGTAAAGACATTCTTCGATTCCCAGTTAACATTCAGTTAGATCAAAATATAACCAAAAGGACGATTTTGTCCAATTCGGCTAAATTATTCGATCCATTAGGTTTGCTTAGTCTTTGTACTATCATACCTAAAATAATTCTACAAAAATTATGGTTGACAAAACTTGATTGGGATGATTCGGTGGATAATGTATTAAAGGCAAAATGGCAAAATTTTATAAATAATTTAAACAGCGTATCGTTCATTGAAATACCAAGATGCGTTCCCATTAATAAACCTGTGGTGATAGACTTACATACGTTCTCGGATGCTTCACAAGCAGCATATGCATCTGCAATCTATCTTAGATCGGTTGATAGTTCAGGTAATGTTCTCGTCAGATTACTTTGTGCGAAAACTAAGGTTGCTCCAGTTAAACCGACGACAATACCTCGATTGGAACTGTGTGGTGCCCTGCTTTCGGCGTGATTAAGTGTCAAGGTGTTAAAGGCCCTTAGTTACAAAATTCGTTCAGTCTATCACTGGACTGATTCAACAGTCGTTTTAGGTTGGTTATCTTCTCAACCATGCGATTTGAAACCGTTTGTTTCAAACCGCGTTGGTGAAATAAATGAACTTACTAGTTCAGACGTTTGGAGGCACGTCCCTGGAGATAAAAACCCAGCGGATCTAGCCTCACGTGGTTTAAACCCTTAATTAATTAATTCTGCCACGCTTTGGTGGCAAGGACCGTCGTTTTTAACCGAGAATTCATGTAATTGGCCTAAAAATGTTAATATAAAAAATATTTCTTGTTTACCTGAAAGGAAAGCTTATACTAAATCACTACAATCTACAACTACACTACAGTCCACAACTACACTACAGTCTACTACACTCCAACTCCAACCAACTACACTCCAACCTACAACAGCACGACAATCTAAATGTTCATCAAATACTACTTCAACTCCTAGCAAGTCTATGATAGTAAATGTTGAAAGATATTCAAGATTCACAACATTACAAAGATGTTTAGCTTACGTTCTACGTTTTATACACAATTTACAACATAAACAACACAAATTCACTGGTCCCTTAACAATCAGCGAATTAGAGTCATCTTTAGAAATCTTAATAAAACAACATCAGAACGAATGCTTTGCAGATGAAATTAAGGTTTTAAAAACTAAGGGAAACTTACCGTCTAAGTCCCGCTTATTGGCGTTAAGTCCATTTCTAGACGCACGGGAAATAATTCGCGTTGGTGGCCGTACTCAAAACTCTGATGAGGCATACGAAAGAAAATATCCAATCTTATTAGAAACGAAAAATGCCTTTTGTAAAAGGTAGAGTATTGGCAAGATCAACTGTCAACAACTGCCAGCTGTGTAAAATAATAAAGGCGAAGTGTTTTAATCCTATAATGGGTAATTTGCCTGCTACTAGAGTCATTCCAAATCCTCCCTTTCACATAAGCGGGGTGGACTTTGCTGGGCCATTTTTTATTACTGACCGTAAAGGTCGCGGTTGCAAAATAACAAAATGTTACTTATGTTTATTTATTTGTTTCACTACAAAGGCCTTGCATCTTGAAGTAGCGAGCGATCTAACTACCGATATTTTTATATTATGTTTAAGACGTTTTATATCCCGAAGGGGAAAGCCTCTTAAATTATATTGTGACAATGGTAAAAATTTTGTCGGTGCAAATAATGAAATTACAAAATTTTTAAAATTGACTGTGAAAGCATATCTGGTTTTTCTGCTGACGAAGGCATACAATTTAAATTTTCACCTGCGTATTCTCCGCATTTTGGCGGAATTTGGGAGGCAGGTGTCAAATCTGCAAAGTACCACGCAACTAGAATATTAGGCGACACACATCTTACCTTTGAGGAGTTATCTACTTTATTTGCGCAAATTGAGGCAATCCTTAATTCAAGGCCATTAACCCCGCTTTCCTCAGACCCCAATGACCTCAATCCTTTAACACCAGCGCACTTCTTGATCGGCAGGCCACTTACATCGCTACCATCGGAAAGCTTATTAGACATTAATTTAAATAGACTTGATAGGTACCTATGCCTTGAAAAACTGCGTCAACACTTCTGGGAACGCTGGCGAAAAGAATACTTGAGCGAATTACAACAAAGGTACAAATGGCAGATCAATCAACGAGGATTTCAGGAAGGGGATTTAGCAATTATAAAAGAGGCTAATGTACCACCTTTGAAATGGCGTATGGCACGAATACATAAATTACATCCGGGTTCTGATGGAATTGTACGAGTTGCAGATGTCTACACGACGAATGGCATTGTGCGCCGTGCCGTCCACAACCTGTGCCCTTTGTCGAGTTCAGCCACACCAGAAGCACCTCAAATTCCTGAAGACTTTGAGGGGGGGGGGGGGGGGAGGATGTTTAATCTCAATTCTTGAACGCGTCCGATAGTGACGTCTCTCATCGTCACGAACTGGCAGGGCGCGACATTACGCTCTGAGCTCTGTACCCGACAACTAGTGTCAAATAAATCATTGTAATTAACTCATTAAATGTACTACTATATTCTATCGCGGAGTTTCATTGTACTTCAAATCTTCAAGAAATTGAAGACTAGCGTAATCAAGTAATAAGCTTGATTAAGACGTGATTAGATCTTCAGTTTAACTATTCATCTTGTAACGTTAATATGCAAGCTTGCCCCAAGACAAGAGCCTTAACTTGCCTTTAAGCAAGAAAAAACCAGTCCTCCCGTCCTAGTGACGGGCAATGTTAAGTCGCAGATGGAGTCCCTTTAGGAATTTTACCGCACATTAAGCCCAAGTACCAACAGCATCTACTGCAAATGCGTCAAATGTGTAGTCATCTCTCAGAGACTAATAAATTATATTTATTTGCAACTAATATCCCGGCGCACATTTTTACCAGGACAATGCAAAAAGATATGTCACGCCCAGCCTTCATAATAACGTTGAATAGACTACACGCTTTGTTTCGTACCGTACATTTTATTTCGTTGCCTAGAGGCGGTGTATGAACATTTTTTTCTCCTTTCCCACATCTTATTCTGCTTGGCGTTTCATGTAGTTTTAAATAAATTTTGTCTGTTCACATGTTAATAACATTAAAAAAAGGCTCCAAGCCCAAATATGATAACAAAATCTAGCTTACTGCCCTTCAGAACTTTATTTCACAAAAATAGAAATAGAAAAATGTGATACGCGACGATATAGGTTAATGTTTGTACTTATATACACTATACTATTACATTCAAATGTGAAAGTAATTAATAACGTAAAAAAATAATTGTAATTTTAATTAATAATATTTAAAGCAAAATAGTTATATCACTAGTAGACAATATATAATTTGTCAATAACTGAAACTATAATATCTTTTATCCCGATGATTCTACCATCTGTTTGTACGGGCTTGTTCTATAACGAGCAATTATCAGGAAATTGCTTG
>JAUPFT010000020.1:41954191-41974191 GCA_036936625.1 Parnassius smintheus behrii | reverse complement strand
ATGAGTCAAATACAAATAATCTTGCATGAACAATAAGGTGTGAAAAAGTTGTTTTCCCGATGGATACCGCATTCGCTCTGTGAAGAGCAAAAAGCGGCTTGCGTTACTTGGTGCGTCAGAACTCTCGAAAGATTCCACGCAGGATCCTCAAATGTTGTATGCAACATCGTATTAGGTGACGAATTCTAGATAACGCGTACGAACCCGAAACAAAAAAGCAGTCACGAGTTTGGGTGTTCGAAAATGAGTTAAAGTCAACAAGAATTGTTCGTTCACGGAGTGTTGCAAAAAAAATGGTAGCCACGTTTGTCTCCAAAACCGGCCATGTTACGACTATTCAACTCTCTCGACAAAGAACGGTTAATGCGGAAAGGTATGCTAGCGTTTGTTTGCCACAGGTCGTTTCTGAACTCCGTAAAGAGAACTGCAACCGCCGCATCATCCTCCATCACGACAATGCAAGTTGTCACACCGCACACAGAACAAAAGAGTCAAGAAAACATAGAATTATTAGACCATCTGCCGTACAGCCCCGACCTAATCCCTAATTCTTTCTAAATTTCCCTAAAATAAAGTATAAATTGCGTGGACAGAGATTTTCATCACCTGAAGAAGCTGTGGACGCCTACAAAACAGCCAGAGGAGTTGTTGAGAGTTGGAGACCCCAACTTCCGAATGGAATGGTTGCTTCAATGATTGGTTCCATCGTATGAAAAATGTGTCAAAATTCGCGAAGAATACTTCGAAAAGCAATAAATACATTTTTAAATAGTAATGTTGTGTCACTTCCTTGATTCCCGAAATTTTCACTCGTATATAGAGATATCTCTCCCTATTGCTAAAGTTTTATCAAGATCGGATGAGCGGTTTCGATAATTATTTCGTACAGACAAATATACAGTCGAAATTTAAAAAATGGCTATTTATGTTCCAATATCATGCATTTCATACGTGGTAGAGCCATAGTGCAGCTATATTATTGTTGTAGCATGAATGGGTCGGCTCTTCCGGGGTAAGATCATGCTCTCACTGAATAACAGCATAAATTAGCAGATTAATACGGCTTTAATGATTTCTTAAATTAACCGAACACTACACATTGAATAAAACTAAATTTACGGATTCTATCGCGTTCAATTTATTTTACTTATTTTTAATTCCCGACGTTTCGGTGCTTTACAGCACCCATGGTCACCGGGGGGACTGAGATGTTTGACGTCTCAATGTTATTGTTAGCCCGGCTACCTTCAGTTTTTGAATATTAATTTTGGTCCGATTTACGCAAAACGAACTTACAGTATCTTGAAGTATTGCCAAGCATACCACCGCAAGACTTCAAGATACTGTAAGTTCGTTTTGCGTTTACGGCTTTGTTTAGTATTGTGAGTGTAGAGAACTTGTTTACTGGAAACGAGGAATTTTATCGTAGTCATGGGGGTGTCAAGGGGTGTAACACATCTGCATTTTGATTCATAATTCAGAATAGATATCAGTCTATGGGCCGCAACATCCACTTCCCGCCAGGTGTACTGTGTACTCGTTTGCATAAGGGATACTATATAAAATAGCCCCTCAGCTCAATATAAGGCCGATATTGCGATATTACATATAGACCTCTTCCCTTCCGGACCGCATACAGAGTGCTCGTGTACACAAGATCCGATTTATTTTTAATTTTATTTAGTCAAATAATTGAATTTAAAGTGGTTTAAGGGCGCGGTGCGATACTAGGAGTGCATAATCTGAGAAGTGTCCGAAAGTATTGTGACGTATTGTTCTAGTCCCGCACATTGTGTAGCAAACATCAAAAGTGTCGTAGCGTGCTACGAGTCGGCTCCCAGGTACTGCTACGAAGCTACGCTCGATTCATACTACTTTACCTGAGTTCTGCGCGCCTAGTACCCGTCAATCAACAATGTCTCTTAGGCGCACGCCTCCCAAGACCCCCGCCTCCGCAACGCAACGGGTCCGCGCCGCGTTACAGCCCCCCGTCGGCCCTACTACCGCTACGATGAATTCCCCGGTGTTCATTCAGACAAGCGGCGAATCCGACGCCGTTGCGGCCCATAGTACAGATCAATTTCGTGACTCACCGTCGCAACTTACGCGTACGGCTCTGTCACTTAATGATTTAGCGTGCGACGATATTGTAACGAAACGCGTTAAGCGTAAATTTGACTTAGAGGGCGGCAGCCAAGAATTTTCTCTGTCCACTACATCTTTTATAGAAGATTTATTTTCGTCCTTCTCTACTAAAATTGAAAAGCGCTTTGCAGCACTGCATGTTTCAGTAAATCAAATCGCCGATCAAAACTGTGACATGCAAAAAAGTCTGAGTTTTATGAATGAAAAGTATGACCACTTATTGGAAAAATTAAAAACGATGGAGGAAGAACGTTTAAACGACAAAAAAACAATTCAGACTTTGGAGGACAAAATTGAGCTTTTGGAAAAGAGATCACGAGCTACAGCTGTAGAAATACGAAACACGCCAAGAATTTATCAGCAGAATAATAGACCAGAGTCCAAAACTGATTTATGCGAAATTATCAAGATCTTGGCGAAGGTGGTGAACTGCAGTCTTCAAGAATCAGATATAAGGGATGTTTATCGCATACTCTCCAAAAACGAAACGTCTCGTCCTATTATTTTGGACTTAAACAGCGTCGTAAAAAAAGAAGCCTTATTAAATGCTATAAAAGAATTTAATCGTAATAAGGGAAAAGGAGAAAAGCTTAATACAAGTCACCTAAATTTACCGGGTACTAGTAAGCCAATATATGTTTCTGAGGCATTAACACACAAAACGCAGAAATTATTTTTTGTTGCCCGCGAATTTGCCAAGGAATATAATTTCACGTACTGTTGGACCTCGAGGGGCGTTGTCTATTTGCGTAAGGACGAGAAACAACCTTATGTTCGGGTGGACCATGAGAAGGAACTTCAGAGTCTCAAAAACTCAATATCTAAGTAACTATAATAAACTACTATATGATGCATGCTTCTTACAAAAACTGTTAAAATTTTATATCTTATATTATACGGGTGATAACACATCTCCTATTGTTCTTTTGGACTTGTATGAAAATTGTATTAATTTTGCAATGTTGCAGGTACAAAATTTATTAAAAAGTTATTTTTATATTGTACATATGGAATTTAAGGAATATACCTGTCAAGGGCTTAATTTACTTAATTACGATGAGTGCTGTTTTAGATTGATACCAAGACGTGAATGTAATAATGAGGAAGCCATTTCGATTAACTGTGATCTAATTAGGGACCTTTATTTATTAATGCTTGAGTCACTTTTACCATATTTAACCAACTTTTGTAGTCACACATTATATCTCAATATCGAAGAGGTTTACAAAGATTACGGTTCATTATATTGTTTTTACGCGTTTTCGATGAATTAGCAGTTTTTGGTGATCTCGACTCCATTGAGGTCTCTAGAGCAGTTTCAATAGACGTTGACTCTTGCCAATCACATGTGCCTCAAACTGAAAATTACCTTAAAATTATAACTCAAAATATACAAAGTATAGGTTGTAATTTTGATAATTTTGCTTTGCTTTTGGAAAGAACCAAAATTGTTTGCGACATAATTATACTTACCGAATGCTGGCTATTATGTAACCCAAATATCCCTACTTTAGACAATTATATTGGATATACTAACAAAAAATGTCTTAACCAAAATGATGGTGTCGCAGTTTATGTAAGAAATAGTCTCGGTGTCTCGGTTGAGGAACCTTATTTTACGGGCGCAAGCTGTTTAGTAATTAAAAAAGGAGTAGATCTCGCAATCATGGCGATATATCGTTCCCCTTCAAGAAATAATAGCCCAGATTCATTTATCATCTCTTTGGAACAAGTCTTAGAATCGGTGGTATTGTTTAAAAATGTCGTTATCATGGGAGACATAAATTTCGACATCTCAACGAGTAATATGGATACACATACAGAAAAATATCTTAATTTGACGGCATTTTATGGTCTTATGCCAGCACATTATTTGATTACTAGACCTGTTAGCAAAACTTGTATCGATCACGTATTATTAAAAACTAAAAAGCCCGCTCTAACGTTGATCATCCAGTCTGATATTACCGACCACAGCTCTGTTTTACTTTGTCTTAATTTTGATCCCACTTCTCAACCAAAAACTAACAGCTACTCTAAATTGAATCACTCTAACCTCAATAAGGATATGATAAACACAGATTTCAGTTTTATTTATGATATTGATGATCCTAACGTCGCCGTAAATCGGTTAATTGAGATAATCACTAAACTACATCACAAAAACACAGATATATCTATATACGCCAACCGAACTAGGATTATCAAACCTTGGATGACATCAGGCTTACTTCGATGTGTTATAAATAGAGATAACCTTTTTAAGAAAGCCAAAAAACACCCAAACAACAACACCATACAAATAACTTACAAAAGGTATAAGTGTTTTTGTAATAACTTACTTAAAAATATAAAAAGAAAGTATGAAAGTGAATTAATTTTAGGTGCTGGTAATAACAAAAGGAAGCTCTGGAATGTTCTAAAAAATATAACCTATACTAATAAACCTAAATCATCGGCTGACGAACTGTTGCAGTCTTATGCAACAGCTGACTTAGCCGTTGATAGTGTAAATAATTACTTTGTTAACATTGGAAAACATTTAGCTGAAAAAACCGCTGATACTGACCATTTAACCGACTCAAGCGACATGTCGACTTCTAGTAATTCTTTCGTTATGTTGAATACTGATGAATCTGAAATTGAATCACTTATCATGAATCTCAAAAACAATTGCTCCACGGGGTGGGATAATATTTCAAATGTTTTTCTAAAAAATAATAAAAATATACTTGTACCGATATTAACGCATATTTTTAACAGGTGCTTGGAATATAGTGTATTTCCCGAAGCTTTTAAAAAATCTATTATAATCCCTATACACAAAGGGGGGGACAGAGATCAAGTTACTAACTATAGACCTATAGCTTTACTCCCGGCTATGTCCAAATTATTAGAAAAAATAATAAATAAACGCCTTATCAACTATTTAGAGACGAACAATCTATTCGCTATAAACCAATATGGCTTTAGATCTGGCAAAAACACAGATGGTGCTATGCATGATGTAATTAAGTTTATATCAGAAAATTTGGATAAAGGCAGACGATGTTTAGCGATCTTTTTAGATTTAGCGAAAGCTTTTGATACGGTCTCTGTGCCTATCTTGCTGGAAAAGCTTAAAAGGCTTGGTGTACGTGGAAAGCAGTTAGATTTATTTAAGAGTTACATGGAAAATAGATTGCAAAGTGTTAAAATTAGTAATCACATGAGTTCAGATTTACCAGTGACCCACGGTGTACCTCAGGGCAGTATACTGGGGCCCACCTTATTCACAATTTATGTTAATGATCTCTGTCAAATGAAACTCATTTCTGGAAAGTCTATTTGCTATGCAGATGATACTGTGCTACTTTTTGCAGAGGGTGATTGGAAAAAAACTTTTGAAGCTGCCCAAAATTCATTTAATACTGTACAAAGGTGGTTGTGCTCTAATAAATTAACTTTAAATGCGGAGAAAACCAAATATCTGACCTTTTCCATTCGTGATGTGACGCAACCAGGAAACGCTTTCTCTCTACGTGCACATAGCTGTATTTTAAAAAATCCTAGCTCTCTCACTTTCTGCCGATGTCCGTTATTGGAAAGAGTTGAGATTGTCAGGTATTTGGGTATCCTTCTAGACAAAAATCTATCTTTTGAACACCATATTCAACATTTAAAAAATCGTATCCGCAAACTTATATATATTTTTAAAAATCTAAGACATGTAGTGCAACCATATCTTTTGAAACAGCTGTATCTTGCTCTGTGTGAATCTTTGTTAACTTATTGCATTTCTTGTTGGGGTGGGGCTCTAAAAACGCACATGGTTTCTTTAGAAAGGGCTCAAAGAGCGCTTTTAAAGGTCTCCACTTTTAAACCATTTCAATATCCTACAATATTACTCTACAATAACTGCCAAGTACTAACTGTTCGCCAACTATTTGTTCTAAATGTTATAAAAAAACAGCATCAGTGTATAAATTATGACCCTGACAAAATCAAATGTAAGCGTCGTAAAGACATTGTGATTAAGTCCAGTTTTAAGCCCAACACAAAATTTATAAAAAAATATTTTTGCTTTCTTGGCCCATATTTATATAATAAAGTAAACAAAATTGTTCATATATATTCTATGAATAAGCATGAATGCAACATTGCCCTCAGAAAATGGCTTCAACTAAAGTCTTATGAAGAAACGGAGAATTTGTTAACAGTACTTGCATAAGTGTTCATAGATGTCAATTCATTACTTCTCTGCTAATTTTTTTTTTTTTTTTTTTAATCTGTGCATGTCTTTTAAATTCTAAGGATCTATTTTTTTTTTCTGTGTCACTTGTATTATTTCATTATATTTTGTGTATCTTATTTAAGGTTTTATGTAAGTGGGAAGAGCTTTGCTTAACCTAAAACACAGGGTTTACCCTAACTTAGGAAGCAAGTTCATTTTTAAGAACATATTTAGTATATAAGATGCATTGTTTGACTCTTACTCTGTATCACTTTTCTATCTGAATAAATTATTATTATTATTATTATTATTATTATAGACTTTAATTTCATATAATCAAACTTTCAATTCCCTTTAACGCGGTTTTTAGATAGTTACAGTATACTAATGATACTCGTGAACATTGTCTTGGGTACAAGATATAAATGTGAAAAATTAAAAAGTAGGGAGTCGTAACTAACTTCGCAGGAAGGATTTTTAAAAATGGAGTTGGTATTGCGTAACGTTTATTTAAAGGTAAACGTTTAAGTTAATGAACTTGCTTAAAGTTGGAATCAAATTACTAGATAATACTGCTTTTCATTAATCCATTCACTCTAGCACCAAATCCACCATCCTCCTAGAGTTCACTGACTACCCCATATAATCCCGTGGCTGTCATTAGAAGCGTCAAAAGAAAACGAGAAAGGAGATGGGTAGTAGCATATTCCTGATAACAGTCGAATATAACATAAAACTACGGTTGCCAACCCACCTGAAAGCGTGGTAACTATGGCAAAATCCCTTTATGGCAAAACTCATGAGACAATCTATGAAGGCCTATGATCAGCGATGGACTATGGCAGCCTGTTATAAATGAAAGAAAGAAAAATCAACAGATATTGTGTTAGACATAATAGGATTGCAAGTGGCGATGTTGCCTTAGGCAAGATGTTTGAAGTAAGTGCCTGATGTCCATAGGCTACAGCATGAAAAGTGTCTTCAGGTGAACTCTCAGCTTGTTTGTAACTTCAGTAATAAAAACGTGTATGCTACCAAATGGCAATGGCCTCTTGGTATATGAGCTAGACAACAGTAAAGGAAAGGAAGGACCACGCTCTCACAGAATACCAGCGTGAAATAGTAGCTTAACGCTGCTGTGTTTCGTAAGGTGAGTGTAGAGACCGGAGACCCTTTTTACTGGAAACGAGGCATTCCATCTTAGTCCTCACGGGTGACAACGTATCTGCATTTTGATTCGTAATCGATGATAGATGTAGATGTCTATGGGCCACAGCAACCACTAACCATCAGGTGGACTGTGTGCTTGTTTCTCACCCTATCCTATAAAAAAAAAAGTAAAATGATTGTCAGGAGAAATCCTTGATGGTAATGCTAATGATAGATGATGGACCAACGAAACCTGAACCACTAGAAGGAAATCTGTTTACGAAATATAAGTTCTCTCTTGTTCTCAGATATAAAAATAGGTATAGTACCTATTTCTTATATTTGAGAGATTTTTGCTTTGCTGAAGAAAAAATCTTGTAATGAAAACCTAAGTCAATGGAACTTATCAATTTGTGCCTTTTAAATGTAACTCCGAGTAAATTATATTTCGAAAGGTCATGCTCTGGCAAGCAAAGGCTATAATATTGCGTTTTTCGTGTTCACTTTAGTATAGAAAATATCTCTTAATTCCTGATTAGTGTCTCAGGACAAATTTAGGAATAATGCTTATGATATTGTCTCAATGTTTGTCTGTCTGTCGTTCAAATATCACAAAGATTTATTTTTCATATATGATTGTTATTTGGAACACTTAAAAACTTTATTAATCCACTAGCAATCTGCCCCGGTTTCGCGCGGGTGATATATACAACAGCGCCACTTGATGAGGCTAACTAAGCCTATAACCTACGCGGAAGTGCAAGCAATATATTGACAAAGTATTACAATAATCTGATGAATGCCAGCGCATAAAATGCGAACAGTCATATATTAGTTTTCATATATTAGATTAAACGTTCTTGTATGACTACACTTAGTGTGACAAATAGTCACTAGTTTGGGCAAGTACCGTTTTATTATAAAAAATGCAAATTGAACATTTGACGACTCCACGGTACAGTGGCTTAACATTAAGTTGGGGCGCCAAGGGCCGCGGTTTTGAATTCCGTAAGAAACAAGTATTTTGTATAACCTACAAATTAATAACTGTTTCGGGTCTGGATTTTTGCCCTGGCGCAATTTATGTTTGTTAGCTGCCTTCACGATACAGGAAAAAACCCTAGTGTGGGCTTATCGTTTTCTAAAGAAAGAATACAAAATGCATAACCGCATTGCAGGAGTAGCGACTTAGAACAGACTCGCGTCGACTAAAACCCGATGGTGTTTCGCACATGATTATATTTAAAAAAAGAAAGAATATTAACAATGCTGTAAACATTACTAATATTCCCCTTAACTACTCGAGGTAAGCTTAAATTGCTTGTGTTACGAGTGGTTCACGCCAGTGTTCGAATGGCGGATTCGAACCCACGACCTATTTGAGTTCGCGGTCCACGCTCTCCCATTAGGCTACTGTCGCTTGATGTCGCTGTATGCAGTTCCACAAGTGCTGGCAGCCCTACGCGGAGACTACTTCATATCCTACGCGAAGATCCATTAAACCAATCAAATTATATTCATGAGATACATTTGTTTACATTTAACTCTAACAAGCTACTACACTACCACATCTTGAATTTTATTCTCAGGAAATGGTTGTGGTCAACGTTTTCTCCAAACACGCAAAGATTTTGATATTCTGTGGTTATTTCCACGTTACTGATTCTATAATCATGCATTCTGGTTGCATTAAGCAGTTTTTTATATCGTTTTAACTTTTAGCAATGACAGGTTAAGATAAATGCCTTTGTATTTGCACGTACTTTATTCACCATATTTTTATACAAAAATTACTAACATTAAAAAGTGAAACAGTCAGAAAATAGTGATCACTGAAGCCTATTGTAACCTGTATAAATAAGCATCATAATGCTTTGATGGAAAATGGTAGTAAGTATCGTTTCACAATGTTAAATTAATAATTTTCCAGGGTAAATGGTATTTGGTGCCTTGAGACTTTACTCTTGGTTTTGGACTGTTTTTTTGGTTTGTTTATTTTAATTAAAAGTGGTAAAAATCAAATTTATAGTATAGTATAGCGTCGTCAACTATAAGAGCGAAGATGATATGCCTCACATCCTGTAATCATACCGGCTTTCTATCCCCTACAGACCGAAACAGAAATACATAAGAGCACTGTGCGTATATATTCTACTTAGAAGGTAAATATCGCATTTATAATATAAATTCCTGTAAATAATACGATTTTATATTGAAATTTCTACTCCAACAACATTTAACAAAAGGTTAAAGGTGAAGCGGTATATATTCGTCATTATCCGTTCATGGACTGTTTACCATTATATAAAATATGAATTGTGAGACAGATTTCAAGTTAAAATCTCGGTAATTATCTTTTTACCTTCCCACGTTAAAAAAAATGTTTTTCAAAAAAATCGAGAAGTTATAGACGAAAATCGAGTTTTCATCAGATCCCGACGTCTTGAGGTCGTAGGAAGCTTTTCTGAATATTCCTACGAGGATGTCACTGTGTGTGAATGAGTATACGGAATGGCTTGACCGAATTGAACGATCTTGGTGGTGTCCGATAGGGGAGCCTAGCTTAATTTTTCATTACTGTTTCAACGGATTAGGCCTAATAGATTTTGAGGGATTAAAAAAATAAAGTATGTGTTTTTTTTTCATTCATCAATTACAAAATCTAATTAGCTCTTAAACATGAAAAACGACGTCGGTTGCTGAAAACCGTTTCAATATTCTGTTATTGCGTTGAAGAGAAATCGATGACGAAAAATTTCAAAAAAACGTTTTTTTCACATAACTTTTGATTTCATAATCTAACTTTTTAATATAAATTTTATTATTGTTCTTAAAATACCTCGTTGGTTGCCACCAGTTACATCAAAATCGGTTGATCCGTTCGAAAGTGATTATTGTCAAAAATTTCAAAATTAGTGTTTTTTTAATAACTTCGAAATTTCTGCTCGAATAGTTTTTATGTAATCAGTTAAATGTTAGTTCTTAAAAATATTTGTCGCGGATGTTGAGATCAAACCTGGGATGACCTGCAAGGTCAACAGTTTTTTTTTTGTAGAATGAGTGTGACAAACGATGTGTGCTCGTTTGTCCAGTGTAAGTGGATGCTGTGGCCCATAGACATCTATCTCTATTCTCAATTATGAATCAAAATGCAGTTGAATCACAATGTGTTTTCACCGCTGAGGACTGGGACGGAATGCCTTGTAAAACGGATCACCGATGCCCTACAATCACCACACAAAACATAGTACTGCTATGTTTCATGTGGTAATTTTAATTTTGAAAAAAGAATTTCCGCGAACGGACTTCAAAGTGTTTGAATGAGCTATCCGTTAAAAATTTACGTAATAAGTAATCTGAAATATAAAATGTAAATAAAGCTGATATCGATACGAGTACGTACAGTATAATCCGCCCGTTGCATTTTCTTTCGCATATATCACGGGGAGTGCTCTGAGGAATTGTTAATCCCAGCCGTCAAATTTCGTGAACGCACTACGCGGCAAATATCCCGATACCATCCACACCATCTGGATGCTTGGCGTTCCACCACTGCACGTTTTACAAGGAGTTTTCTTCCGCGTATGACCTATCTGAGGGTTTACCACCGGCGAATTTTTCGGACCGATACGACTTCGGGATCTTCAAGAATAGAGCTTACTTCTTTCTAAAGGGCCGGCAACGCACCTGCAATTCCCCTGGTGTTGCGGTTGATCATGGGTGACAGTAATCACTTAACATCAGGTGAACCGCATGCTCGTTTGCTCTCTCTTCTATAAAAAAAACGGGATAAAACCCGTATTAATAGTTTTATTCAATGAGAATTTTGCGACAAAAAAATTCAATAAGTTGATTTAGTACCGACCCGGAATTCAATCCCTAGACCTCATGATCAGCAATCGCGTATACGGCAGTACAGGATAATAGTACACGAGTACAAACAGCCTCACTCTAAATTCCCTCACCCTAATGGTCCGATAGGACGATAATCCGACACGATCGGAGAGAGACAATGTGCAGGACCAACGGCTTTACATGCTTTCCGATGCACGGTGGTGAAACACCTCTGAACTTTCTGACTCCGGGCTGCTATTGAGGATTTCACGACAAATAAACCTAATAATTTATTTTGGTCCGACCCAGGATCCATACCCTGGACCTCTTGATCAACGCATTTACGAACTCTAAACTGACGCTGACTACGCAGCAGAACATTAAAATGTAAAAGAGCTATATAACAACATTTAAAAAACGCTACAAATAGTTACAAAAACATCCTTATTACAAACAAACTAAATTACTAAACTAATTTTAGTTTCATTTGAAAGTTAAGGTAATCATAGTTTAATGTTAGCCCTTTACTACTGGAGCATTAGAAACTTACTCGTTCTATATGCTTATGCATACAGTTAATTAAGTTCAAATAGTAACTGAACCTTAAAATTCCTGTGGGTAATAACAGTACATTCGGGTACGCTTAATCTTTAAAATGTCACGATTTACGATTCATATTAAATTCTTTAATTATTTCTGTTTTTACTTAGATTTTGTTAATAAAAAAAATTTAAGTGTAGTGTTACCGGTTTCTTTACTCATGTGGTATTACTATGTAACTTGGCTAAATGACATGGTAGTAAACATCGGTCGATTTTATGCAAAAAAATAAGGAAATTATTATCGACATCAGCTCGTCCATAATGCATGCCGTTGTAACTTATTGATTAAGGCAACATTAAGTTTTTAATCATTAAAAAGATATATTATAATGTAATATGTTATATATATCTTTAATAAGTAAATAAATTATTAAAGTTTAAATTTTGATGTGGTTGTGTAAGATGTGGTGTGTGACTTTATAAATATTGATACGTACGGGTGAGTTAAGAAGCCGACTAGGCCGAGAAATTGATGTATACTCCCATACATACAGCAAGAGTACAATCACGTCGGCCAAAATCACTAAGTTTCATCGGTGATATCTCTAATAATCGCAGACGTCGTAGATCGATTGCTCCGTAGTCACTTCTCGAAGTATCAAAAGTCATCAAAGAATCAGAAAAAATCAGAAGTCATCAAAGTCCTCAGGGGTGAAAACACATCTTCATTTTGTTTCTTTTTTTATTCCAGCGCTTAACTACAATCCCACCAGTAAGTGCTGATGTAACTTAAGACAGTGAACTGACTTAATAAAAGCCTATTCACTCTAGAATTTAAGACACCCAACCAAGGATAGATGTCTATGAGTCGCAACAACCACTTACCATCCAGATGGACAGTGTGCTTACTTGTCACAATAACTTGTATAAACAAGACTTATATAAAAATCATCCTGCTTTACATAAACTTATAAAATTTATTTGAGGTGAACATTTCAACAATGATAGTTACAAAAAATTACATTTCGAATTTATGAGGACTTTTAACCCGCAATTCTGCATTGAATTCTCATAACTCTTTTTCATAAGAGACCGGTGATCTGCAGTGAACGAGAAAATGAAAATATACCACTACATTTATAAATGAAAATATAACACTACATTTTTTCATTTACCTTCGAGTCGCAGTCATCGTGAGAAAAAATTAGCGTAAATAAATAATTATTTTTAGTAAAATATAACATCATTTTATCATTATCATAAAATGGCAGAGAATACGGACTTCCATTTGGCACGATTCTGACTCACCATTCTTGCCTCCTTTACATCCAAAAGTAAGTAGGTAACGCATACTTGCTCGTCGGATAAGGTTACTCTTCACCTGGCCCATCTTCAATATCTCGCCAGTGTGGTCGTTTAATCTTCGTCTAGGGCGTCTTTTCTCGATTATGCCATTCACTTTATACGAGTATGTTATATTGTTGATTTTTGTTGGAGGTAACACTTCTTTTTTACCTTAGAGACTGTCTAGATAGGAACATCCTCTACTTATTTCTGCCTGCCTAACTAACATCAACTCTGCTGCGTTTCGGCTTGACGGTTAATAAGAACCTGTATAATTATATACTGTGAGGCATTCTACCTTAGTTCTCAAAGGTGGGAACGCATCCTTCCTACGATTGCATTATTTTTTGTTTGCAGTTTATTACAGATGTAATCAAATAGCTTATATGCTCGTTCATCACTTTATAAAAAATCTATAAACAATAGTTTTTGTGTGGAATATATATTTTTTTATTTTTACATCAAAACTTAAGGACTCTATCTCTCTATTCATTAGACTATAAAAGTCCACTGCTGAAAATAGGCCTCCCACATATATTGCCTCATTGGGAACTTGCAAAACTTGTAACCGCATTTTTTATAATTTTGATTTCTTATCGGGGCGGCCCCCAACCAGAATAGAACAGAATATTTTTTTATTCAATATAGATCACATGTTATCCTCATTGAAAGTATTTTTTTACATTGGTTTGGTTTGGTTTTGTATTTGATTCGGCAAAAGCCTCTGTCCTGGGAAGAACTGGTAAGAAACCCAGCAGGACTTTTTTTAAATAACTTTAACCATATGATATTATGGTTACAAACTATTTACAAAATTTATTTTAGAAACAGCATAGAAGCGACCACCTCATTCCCAGGGGGTTATTATCAACCATGTATTCATTAATATTATAATGATCCTTTTTGTACAGTTTTTGTTTAATTAAATATTTAAACTTGGTAATAGAGATTATAGTGCATTAATAACAAATACATGTCCATATAAGTTCTTAATCAAGGATAGATGTATCTATGGACCACACCATATACTTACCACTACGTGTAATGTATGCCTATTTGTCACTTTTACTTATATCAGATATTTGTTCATAAACTGCTACTGACGTGCTGTATACGGATATACGGATACATAAGCCTAGCCACCAGGTTTCCTTCTAATCATTGAGATCAAGGCTAATGTAATATAACCTGTTTCCACAGGTTTTTAACAGTGGTAGAGCCACGCGGCAGCTTTGCTGTTGCACGTATGGGCCGGCTCAAACCGGGTTGGTACCACGACCTCACAGAATACCGGCGTGAAGTGGAAGCTCTGCTTCCGCGTTTCGTCTGGTGAGTGCAGGTGGCCGGAGGCCCAAATATCCCCCCCCCCCATCAACATGGTAGCGGAATTAAATAATGTTAGACTACCCCAGGAGGGTACCAGCACCCCTGGAGAATCCCTCGCTGAGCATCCACGACCATGTTTCTCCACTTCTGAGCGTGGGTGCTCAGGCTGCCCCGCGTATTCTGGGGGGGGGGGGGGGGGCAAAATTCCACTCAAGACTACAACTGCTCAGGGAAAACGGAGCAACAAGACCAAGGTAACCCCTGCCACGCTGTCCGTGAATTTCTGCAATATCAGGGGACTTCACTCTAACCTAAACGCCGTCCACTACCATCTCGAGACGGCGAGGCCGGCTCTGATCTTTCTGACCGAGACGCAGGTGTCTTCTCCGGCTGATTTCTCGTATCTCTCCTACCCGGGGTACAAACTGGAACACTCCTTTGTGCCTCGGGCTGGAGTTTGCGTTTACGTCAGAGAGGACATCCGTTCTCGACGCCTCGGCAGACTTGAAGGTTCGGTTGGCTACGCGTAGACAGCGACGACCACCCGCGCGTCTACGGGTGCCTCTATAGGTCCCATAGCGGTAATGCCGAAACAGACCGACTCTTCGACCACGTCCAAATGGCTGCAGATTCGTTGCTACAGCAGATCCCCTCCGCAGAGATCGTGATCCTCGGCGACTTTAACGCCCATCACGCCGAATGGCTTGGTTCACATTTAACCGATCATGCGGGGAGATCTGTTCATGATTTTGCCTTGGCATATGGTCTGACACAACTGGTTACTTCGCCTACGCGGATTCCAGATGTGGAGGATCATGCACCTTCCCTGTTGGACCTTCTGCTGACCTCTCACCCGGACGGATATCAGATTTCCGTCGACGCCCCTTTAGGCTCCTCGGACCATTGTCTGGTCCGGAGTATTGTGCCACTCGCGCTGAAATCGCGGTTGCATTCTGCAGGCTGCCGCCGTGTTTGGCACTATAGGTCAGCCGATTGGGATGGGATGCGGTCTTTCTTTGCATCCTACCCTTGGGGGCGGGTTTGCTTCTCGCCGGATGATCCCAACGTTGTTGCAGATTCTGTTACTGATGTGGTACTTCAGGGTATGGAACTTTTTATTCCTTCCTCTGTGGTGCCCATTGGAGGCAAATCTCAGCCATGGTTTGGTCGCTCCTGTAAAATAGCATCATGCTATAAGCAGGAGTGCTACCAAGCCTGGGTTGATGCATCAGCGTCCCGGGATGTAAACACCAGCGCTCTAAAAAAGAAGTATAATTCCGCCTCTAGGTCCTTCAAAAGAGTCATTGCCAAGGCAAAGTCAGAGCATATAGGCAGAATTGGCGAGAAACTAGTTCGCCTTCCTTCTGGAACCCGTGCATTCTGGTCTCTTGCCAAGGCTGTTCAGGGGAATTTCTGTCAGCCATCTCTTCCATATCTGCATCGGGAGGACGACTCACTGGCCCACACTGCAAAGGAGAAAGCCGATCTTCTAGGCTCTTTCTTTGCGTCTAACTCGACTCTCGATGACGGGGGGAGTACGCCGCCAACCATCCCGCGGTGTGAGTGCTCCATGCCGGAAGTGCAGTTCACACAGCGCTCGGTTCGCAAAGCACTCCTCTCCCTGGACATCCACAAGTCGAGTGGGCCTGACGGAATCCCCCCAATTGTGCTGAGGACGTGTGCTCCAGAGTTGGCACCGGTTTTAACGCGTCTTTTCCGGTACTCCTACTCCCTAAGCGTAGTCCCAAAATCATGGAAGACGGCTTTCGTCCACCCGATCCCTAAAAAAGGCGACCGCTCAGACCCGTCCAACTACCGGCCAATCGCCATCACCTTCTTGTGCTCCAAAACAATGGAGTCCATTGTAAACTGCCAGCTCATGAGGTACCTTGAGCATCACCAGCTGATTAGTGACCGCCAATACGGTTTTCGTCGTGGTTGGTCAGCAGGTGATCTTCTGGTCTACCTCACTCACAGATGGGCGGAGGCGGTAGAGTTCAAGGGGGAGGCATTGGCCGTTAGTTTGGACATTGCGAAGGCCTTCGATCGGGTTTGGCACAAAGCGCTTCTTTCGAAGCTCCCTTCCTATGGGCTTCCCGAGAAATTGTGCGATTGGATCACCAGTTTTATTGCGGATCGGAGCATCAAGGTCGTTGTAGACGGTGTAAGCTCCGATTGCAAGCCTATTAATGCTGGTGTTCCACAGGGCTGCGTGCTATCGCCAACGCTGTTCCTTCTGCATATCAATGATATGTTGCATACCCGTAACATTCATTGCTATGCAGATGACAGCACTGGTGATGCTCTTTACACCGGCCGAGCCAATATTTCTCGGGAAAACGTCTCCGAGTGCCGGGACAAACTTGTGTCTGAAGTCGAGTCTTTGCTGAACAGAGTCTCGGATTGGGGACGACTAAATCTAGTCCAGTTTAACCCCCAGAAGACACAAGTTTGCGCGTTAACCGCTAAAAGGAACCCCTTTGTCGTATCCCCTCAGTTTCAAGACACTCCCCTTGTTGCCTCAGCCAGTATCGGAATCCTCGGCGTCGACATATCGAGTGACGTGCAGTTTCGTGGTCACTTGGAAGGGAAGGCCAAATTGGCCTCTAAAAAGCTTGGCGTGCTCAGCAGAGCGGGACAGTATTTCATGCCGGCACACCGCCTGCAACTTTACAAGGCGCAGATTCGGCCGCACATGGAATACTGTTCCCATCTCTGGGCTGGGGCTCCCCAGTACCAGCTCCTTCCACTTGACCGCATCCGGCGCAGAGCGGCTCGAATCGTCGACGACCGAGTGCTTTCCGATCGGCTCGATTCACTGGCACTGCAAAGAGATGTTGCATCTCTTTGCATTTTATTTCGCATATACCATGGAGAGTGCTCTGAGGAATTGTTCGGATTAATCCCAGCCGCCAAATTTCGTGAACGCACTACACGGCAATCGTCCCGATACCATCCACACCATCTGGATGCTTGGCGGTCCACCACTGTACGTTTCACAAGGAGTTTTCTTCCACGTACAACCTCTCTGTTGAATAGTTTACCACCGGCGATTTTTCCGGACCGATACGACCTGGGGACCTTCAAGAAAAGAGCTTACTCCTTTCTAAAGGGCCGGCAACGCACCCGCGATTCTCCTGGTGTTGCGGTTGATCATGGGCGGCGGTAGTCACTTAACATCAGGTGAGCCGCATGCTCGTTTGCCCCCTCTTCTATAAAAAAAACCCTTTGCTCATAAGATCAAATATATTAATATCAATAAATATAATTTGCCTTAAACCAAGTCCCGTCACCATTTCCTTACTCCTATCCTTTCCTGTCGCTTAAGTGATAGTAGTAAATCATTCAATAAGCTCGGTCTAAATACAACATCTGAACTATTGTTAGCAATGTTCAATACAAACTCCCTTTATCATCAAAATCATCATTTCACCCTTCACAAGTCCACTGCTGAACATAGGCCTCCCCCAAGGTATGCCACAAAGCACGGTCTCGAGCCACCTGCATCCATCGACTTCCTGCATGTCTTACCATGCCGTCACTCCATCTAGTGGGGGTCGCCCTACACTTCGCCCACCGGTACTAGGCTGCCACTCGAGAACCTTTTTTCCCCAACGGTTATATACAGCTGTATGGCCGGCCCATTGCCACTTCAGCTTACTAATCCGTTGGGCTTTGTCGGTCACTCTGGTTCTACTGCGAATAGAATATGCATAGCCCTCTCCATAGCTGAGCGACTTTGAGCATCCTCAGTGAAGGACCACGTCTCGGTTCCGTAGGTCATCACTGGCAATTCGCACTGGTTGTACAACTTAGTTTTCAGATTTTGAGGAATACCTGACGAGAAGATTTAACGTAATTTCCCAAACCATCCCATGCAAATCTTCAATGAAGCCCTCACATATCAAAACCAGCAAACAGACTTAGTTTTGCAGCGTAATGTTATAAAAATTAGAAATATTGACAGTGTTGAAACAGCTATACTATTTTACTTTAGCTATTTTCATAGCATAATGTCGTATGGTATTTTGCTATGGGGACACCTGACTGACACTGAAATTATATTTGTTTTGCAGATATGGGCCTTATAAGCAATAAATGATTGATAACATAAAGTCTTTAGGACAAAAAATTAAGGAAATTTATATACCAACTTTGGATTCTCAATACATTTACGAAAATATTGTGTAAAAATTTAGTTAAATTTACAGCCTAAATACGTCCCACAGCTGGGCACAGGCCTCCTCTCATTTTTGAGAGGGTTTTTAGGACAAGGAAGTGTCCACCGCGCTGACCTAATGCGCGTTGACAAACTTGATATGCCTTCGAAATATTTTTTTATGTCTCAGGCATGCAGGTTTTAATCCGAGTATGTGGTTAATCAGCATTTAAAATTGCAAGTAACAATTTCATTGGTGTCGACGGGTATCAAACCCGTGTTGTTCACGTATTGTGAAATTAACAGCGAGCACGTAGCGAACAAATAGTATTTTTAAATTGAATTTTAAAAATATAATTCAGGTGACGGGACTCCAAAGTGTTTGAATTAGGTATCCATCAAAAATTTAGGTAATGAATAATCTGAAATATTAAATGTAAATAAAGCTGCTAACAATACGAGTACGTAGCGTATAATCCGTAACCAACGCGAGTCGGCTATCGGTCGGTATTGAAGGAACTAATACGATCCTTCTATCCTATTACAGAGCTTAGACCGTGTCTAAGTCGATTACATGAACGTTCGGACACATCTTCACTTATGAGACTCCTTTCAACGGTGTGATCATTGAGATTTATATCGGATTGAAATGTAATCTGAGAAGCATTTCAAAATTTATTGTTGTTTTATTTTAAATATTATTTTTACTCATTATAAGCCGGCTCTTAATAAACCCCACCTAATGGTAAATAGTGTTGTAGCTCTATTTGTTATTAATTTATATAACAAATTGTATACGCCAGATCACCAGGGAGGACACATCGTGATAATGAGGAGCTGGTACAAGTCACTACTTATTTCATAATGAAATTTCTTCTAATAGGCTCTAGATGGTAAATAGAAAGAAATAAACAAAGAAACATCTTTAATTAGACTACTAATTACATAATTACACCACTTGTTATATATTATATCATCTAAGTATAATATAGCAACAAATTGGCATTCGATTCAACATTATTCGGCCGGTGTCCGTATCAAGAACTCACAAGCAGTTGCTAAACTTGTTTTAGCATATATTAAATCACACTGTCTTAACAAATGATATTTTAACGTTAATTATAAAGCTACATAACCTCATTGATGTTTTATAGGAACTGTTTTATTTCGTTCATTTTTATTTGATTTTTTAAATCCGTGAACGAGAAACATGATTTCAGGTTCTTACTCACATTACAAAATACCACGGCATTATGCTGCTATTTCACGATGTCTGTCTGTGCGTGCG
>JAUPFT010000020.1:41826691-41951691 GCA_036936625.1 Parnassius smintheus behrii | reverse complement strand
AAAACTTATTTTAGAAACAACATTGAAGCGATCACCTCATTCCCAGGGGTTATTATCAACCATGTATTCTTTTATATTATAATGACCCATTTTATACAGTTTTAGTTTAATTCAATATTTTAACTTGGACTGGAACTTTGTTATTATAGCGTATACATTGCCCCAAGAATGAATTACTGACTCTGTGGAGTCGAGAAACTGGTATGACTAGCTTGTAGGTATTTTTTTTCTAAAACGGAGTATATTATATCACTTTTTTTTACTAAAACTACCTTTGTTATGTGAACATACATTACATTTTCATAAATATATTGAGAGACCAAAGTTAATATATTTATTTCTTAAAACTTTTCTCTAAAAGACTTTCTCTTTATCTTAGGTTGTAAATGGCTCCCATGGCCCTCTTCTGCAAAACAAAAATAGTTTCTAAATAAGCTGCATTTCCACATAGCGAAATCCCATAAGACATTATGGTATGGAAATAACTGAATTAAACTAATCTAGCTGTCTCCACTCCAGTGAGACCTCTAATTCTTTTTACATCATAAGCTGCAGAGCTTAATCTGCTTGTTAGTTTGGATATATGTGCGACCCACTGAAGCTTTACGTCAAGAGTGATGCCAAGATGCCAAGAAAAACAGAGGATTCAACAGGGCTCAACTGTTTCTCATTTAAAACACTTTGGTATCGAGATTTTTAACATTCGTTGTTATAAATTTTATACGCTTAGTTTTATAGCCGTTTGAATGCAGATTAATTATTAATGTTAAAACAATGCACTAATTTTCTTATACGAGTAGCATTATTCAATTTGTCACATTTGAATGATTGAAGTTTAAGTTTAACCCCTCAGTCCCCAGCTAAAATGTTCGCACCGCTCGCGCGCTTTGCCGCGGCGTCTCTAAAAATAACCTAACATGGAATTTGTCGTACAATTATTTTTTCATTATAAATTTCAATATAATACTTGTTTCTGTTTATTTATTATTACTTGTTATAGAGCTTTTACTTCATTACAAATAGATTTTAATTGTATTTTCATTGTAAAAAATGAACATATCCAGCGCAGGACAGGAGCGTGAATATCACAATTATTTCTATATATTACTCGAAATTATTTACGTAAAAAGATAAACTTTAATATTCACACAAAAGCTTTTATAACAATTTTATAATAGAACACTATAATAAAGACTAATAACACACTAGAAAAATCCAAAAATGAACACAGTAACACGCCACACCTAACAGTCGTACGAAAAGGACGTAGATTATAATTGTGAACCGACCCTATAAATTTAAAACTTTTAAATTAAACAAATTCTCAGCCTTTGCAACATAATCCTTAAAATATTTTAATATTTCCGATTTATTGCGCATAAGGTATGTTACCGTATAACCCGTATAGTCGTCTATAAAAGTAACGAAATAATTTTTATCATCGATAGTTGCAGGCATTATTGGCCCACATTCATCGGAATGAGTACTAAAAAGTGTTTTTTTTAACAGATTTTTCTTATGATTTTGCGAAAGGTAATTACATTGCTTTCCTAATATACAAGGCTCACATAAAGCATCATTCGAAATATTTATTTATGTATTTATTTATTTACACTTTATTGCACCATTAAAAGATTACAAAGGGTGGACTTAATGCCATTAGGCATTCTCTCCCAGTCAACCCGGGACGTGTGGAAATTATGTGATAGGTGACAAAATAAAATGAACAATAGAGTAAATCAAGGAAAGAAACTACTGATAAACTTAAAAACAAACTAATGTTATATATACAAATACAATAAACTTATATACTCCAAAATATAATACAGATAATATATGATATATACATACATATTCATAGATACTTAAATATATACATATTTTAAATACAAATGATATATAATATAAACCTATAAATAAAATAACAACAATGGTAACCAAAATTAACCATATTAACTATCATCTAATATTTTCATAAAATGCTTATGTACCAATCTTTTAAAGGCAATCTTATTAGATGTTTTTGTGACGTCATCGGGCGAGGAGTTCCAGAGCAGTGCAGCCTGAATTGTGAAGGATTTACCAACAAAATTAGTAGAATGTAGAGGGATACTTAGTTTATTATTATATGAGGAACGCAGAGTTCTATCATGCGTTAGGGAAATATATTGAAATTTCTCCTTGAGATAAGAAGGAGTGGATGGATCATTTAAGATAGAGAAGAGAACAAGCAAAATTCTAGAGTCACGCCTCTGTTTAATAGTGAGCCATTTTAGGCGAGAGCGATAGTGAGAAATATCATCAAATTTACGGAGATTGAAAATGTATCTGACGCAGTTGTTGAGAAGGCGCTCTAGCTTGTTGAGAAGATTTTGGTTTAAATCCGGGTAACACACGTCTGCATAATCAATGATTGTTAGTATAAGTAACTGTACAAGCATAATTTTAGTCTTAAAGGGGAGAAAATTTTTCAATCGATAAAGAGAACGTAAAGAACCAGAGACTTTACGACATGTTTCGGAGATATGAACCCCCCAGGACAGATTACTATCAATATGGAGACCAAGATTTTTAACTGAGGGAGAGAACGGTATCAGACGATCATTATAATAGACGGGAGGTAGACTAGCGGCATCTACTTTAGCAAGCATCCTTGAGCTACCCACAATCATTGCTTGGGATTTCGTAGGGTTGACAGACACTCCAAAACGCATAGAACAATCACAGACTGACTTGAGATTTGAATTCAATTTGTTAATCGCATAATGGATGTCAGAAATGTCAGACTGTACATAAATTTGTAGGTCATCAGCATACAGATGGTACGAACAATCAATATTAGATGTGATGGAATTAATAAAAATAGAGAAGATTAATGGAGAAAGTATACCGCCTTGCGGTACGCCAGAAATCAGGTCAACCCAATGTGAAGTGCTCCACGTGGACAGACTGTTGACGTCCGCGAAGATAAGATGAGAACCATTTCAGGACTGACGGTGCAAACCTATAATAAGAAAGGATAGCAAGAAGGATATCATGGTCAACTGTGTTAAAAGCATTAGAAAAGTCAACGAGCACCACACCTGTAACTTTCTTGTTTTCCATTCCTTCTCTAATGTCTTCAGTTATTTTAAGTAAGGCAGTTGTAGTGCTGTGACCAGGACGAAAGCTGGACTGAAAAGTACTCAGCAGGTTATGTTTATATATGAAATTGAAAATTTGCTTATGAACACAGGCTTCCAAAACTTTAGATAGGAAAGGTAAAACTGATATGGGACGGAAGTGATTGGGCAGTGTGGGATTGGATACTTTAGGAAGGGGTCTAACGAAAGCATTTTTCCACTGATTCGGAAACTGACCCGAGTCAAGCGAAAAATTAACAATATGTGTGATGGCGGAGATAATGTGTTCTAGTATATTAACAATCATGGCTCTGCTAATATCATCGCAACCGACAGCCTTTGATTTTATTGCCAGAAGGATCTTTCTGATTTTATCCTGATCTACAGGGTTAAAAAGAAAGACTGGTATGTATGGAGACGGAATTGAGGCTATGTAAGCGACTGTTTGGGATCGGATTGAAAGGTCCAAAGCAGAAGCAGAAGCAAAATGAAGATTTAAAGCATCGTGAGAAAGCGATAAACTACAATCCAAAGAGGGTGTTTTGCCCACACCTAGAGAACTAAGAAATTTCCACACATCAGCTGGCGAAGAATTACTTATATTGCTATGGATAAATCGGCGTTTTGCAGAACGTACCATCTGATTGCATCTGTTCCTGGCCTTCTTAAAAGACAACCAGTTTTCCTCAGATCTGCTCCTCTTGAACCGGGCAAATGCTCGATTTCGCCTAGTCATGGCCTTCCGTACCTCTTCAGTCATCCAGGGAGCTGGTGGCCGTCGTAGTTTCACTTTACGTACAGGAGCATGGATATCATACAAAACATGAATAATAATATTCTCTATAACGTAATAATCGTCGATCATATTTTTCAATAAAATGAATTTCTGTTTATTAACATGGCCTAAACGTCTATGCCATAAATCATAAGATGATTCTTTATTAATATTTAAATTACACTGAGATGAATTCTTAAAAAAATGATTTTTAGAAAGATTATTGCTACACATACAAATGACATACATTTATCCATTTTATATATTTTAACTGTACTATTACCAAAAATAACAACCAACCCCGCTTGTTGGATGCGATAAACGGATAATAAATTATACGAAACCTCAGGTGAAAACAAAACATTGTCAATTGATCCATGTAATCCTAAGTTGGTAGAGACATCGATTCGCCCTTTTCCGATCGCTAAAATACTAGTGCTAATTTTGGCCACGCCAATTTTTATTGGAACGGACAATTCTGCATATGAAGTAAATTAATTCAGTGTATTTACAATATGGTCTGGTGCACCTGAAACTAAAACAAAACAAATAACATTTGATTAATTTTGATTACAATTAATAAAATTACAATTTGAAAGCATAAAAGCGAAACTGTTCTCATTATTTTTGTTGAATTCCATTATACATTATACTGGCGGTAGATGAATATTTAGTATTAATTCAATTTTGTTACATTTTCTTAAAGAAACGACAATCCTTTTTAATGTGATTTATTCGTCCACAATGCTCACAATATATTACATTCTGACGTTGACTTAAACCACCTTAACTCTATAAATATATTATATTTTTGCAATAACTTTATGATAATAATATTTTAAATTTAAAATATGCTATATTTTTTAAACCACCTTAACTCTATAAACTCTAAAATACAATTCACAATGGAGTTAGAGGCAAATAATTCTTTAGCTTTCTTAGATGTTTTAGTCATTCGGAATCCTAATAACACAATTGGTCACACTGTGTAAAGGAAAAAGACCTATACCAACCGATATTTAAATGGTGAATCTCACCATCATCCTTCAGAGTTAGCTACCGTGGGTAAATCTTTGTTTCAGAGAGCACGAGGGATCTGTGACAGAAAACATCTGGCCGCCGAACTTCAGCATGTCAAGCAAGTATTGCAAGACAACAAGCTTCGGGTCCCGTACCAACGTCACAGTGACCGAGTGAAGCCGGCCACAGTCGAACGTGTACGTGCTGTACTACCGTATGTCAGAGGAGTCACAGACAAGGTTGGCTACATCTTGAAGGGAGCTTCCATTAAAACATACTACAAGCCGTCGAAGATGATTAGTCAATTTTTACCATCCGTCAAGTGTAATATCTCTCTACAAGATGCAGGAGTGTACAAGTTAGATTGTAAATGTAGTCTCTCTTACATAGGTCAAACAAAAAGATCCATAAAAACCCGCGTGAAAGAACATATAGCTGACGTGAAGCACCAACGCTCCGAGAAGTCTGCAGTCTGCGAACATGTTCAAGATCGTCCCCACCATTACATTCGATTTGATAAACCACAAATCCTCGCAAAAGAACACCGATTCCTACCAAGGATGATATGCGAGGCTATGGAAATTAAAAAACTCCCAAATTTCAATAGAGAAGATGGATGGGTGCTGCCACCTGCTTGGGATCCTATAATTGACAAAATTAAACCCAAACCTAAGCATACCACTGCAAGACTTCATGATACTACAAGCTCGTTTTGCGTAAATCGGACCAAAAATTAGTATTCAAAAACTGAAGGTAGCCGGACTAACTATGACATTGGGACGTCGTGGGGGGACATCTCAGTCCCCCCCCCCCCGTGACCATGGGTGCTGTAAAGCACCCGAAAGGTCGGGAATTAAAAATAAGTAAAGTAGGGAAATAAACGCGATAAAATCCGTAAATTTAGTTTTATTCAATAATAAGTAGACTTGTTTTGACTACATCCGTTATTAAAGAGACTTTATGTTAACTAGTATTTTTTTATATGCCAACACAAAGCAAACACAAACATTTGTAGTGAAAAGTTAAAGTAATTTATAGAGTTATATAAAATAAATATTTTTTGTTTTACTAACTTATAAATATAATATTTGCTTACATTCAAATATTTTTATAATATTTAAGACTCTGTATGGTTTAAGACCAAGAGGGTATATCGAGGATGTTCCCGTCTTGCTAGTCTAATTTAAAATATTTGGAAAATCTGAGAGTGCACGCCCCACGAGCGTTTCATTAAATTAGGATAAAAATAAATATATAGATTATAACCCCGAATTTTAAAATATATTATAAAGGTATTATAAATTTAGCGATCTATTATTTTAAGAGGTAGTGTTACCTAGAGTAAAAAATTGTTCGCCGAAATTAATCGATTACATAAATTTATTATTATTTACCACGTGCTAGACGGTGAAGGAAAACATCGTGAAGAAACCTGCATGTCTGAGGAATAGGTTAAAAAATATTTCGAAGACATGTGAAGTTCGCCAACACGCATTGGAGCAGCGCGGCGGACACTTCCTTGCCCTAAAAACCCTTTCAGAAATGAGGGGAGGCCTGTGCCCAGCAGTGGGATGTATATGGGCTGTAACTTTACTATTACATAAATTAATGATTCATTTGTCTTTTGCCTATCTAGGTATAATTTTTTCAATAGGATAGGCGACAAACGAGTCCACCTGATGTTAAGTGGTTGCTGTGGCCCATAGACATCTAAATCTATCGTTGATCACAAATCAAAATGCAGATGCATTGTCACCCGTGAGGACTAAGATGGTGTGCCTCGTTTCCAGTAAAAAGGGTCTCCATTTCTCTATACTTACCATACGAAACACAGTGGCGTTAAGCTGCTATTTTACTCTGGTATTCTGTAAGAGCGTGGTTCTTCACATCAATGGCCTAGCCGAACCATTCGTGCTACAACTATATCAGTAATATAACTGCAGTATTGCTCTATCACGTAAAAATGATAGTGGCTTTAAATTTTTTGCAGTAATAAAAAAAAGACGTGTGACACTCGGGGACTGCCGCGGTAAAGCTATTGCATAGCGTTTTGTATCAACTTATGCAATTATAATTATTTATTTATTTTATTTATGCAGTATTTCTTTTTCTTTGATATTAATTCAAGTTACACTTTTTGAGCGTGGTGACCGATAAGAAAACAATTTTTTTTCTTTTATTAAATAAATAAATAATAAATGCACTTTGTTCATTCATATTCAAAACACTTTAAACACAAATTTTACAAGTATAGCTATTCACTGTTGTACATAAATACCTATACACCTATATACTTTCTCATAAACAGCTGCTTATGTATTCGTCCGATTTCGGAGCAGCTCGTCTCGATTCGTGCGAGCTTCGTAGAGTCGTACAATACGTCTAGTTGCACGCACACAAACACCGTGTCGAAGACTGCCGAAAAGAAACAACATTAGACAATGCACGGCCTTCAAGCCACACCTCCGTGCCCGTCGGAGTGGGGAGCGTGAGGTTTTTTCGTTACGGAATTTCTGGATTCGGTCCCCGCGCTCAAGATCCCGCGATAGAAGCTATGCAATAGCTTAATACGTCCCACGTTCCCTCTCGGGATCCAAAGCTTAATTCTGGCGCCTTAGACCACTCCGCCAACCTGACTTGAAATGTTAACTTCAAGTGTGAGTCGGGAAATAATGTTAGTCAATCAGGTGAACATAATTTATACTTGAATATTGTCTAAGCTAACAGTGTAGATATAATAATTTCCACCCCTCCGTACCGCCCCATGGTTGTCGTAAGAGGCTACTGAGATAAACGAATCAGGAAATTGGCAGTACCATCTTTCTAATAACAATTTAAAAAATAAAAATCTGTGTTTGCTCGCCCGCCTGCCAATAGTGGCAACTATGGCACATATCTCCCCTATGAGTCAATGTATGCAGGAGATCTATATTCTTATTATAGAATATGTTATTTTTATCTATAATGGCTTATTGTATATAAAAGATAACATTATTCTTATTATAGAATATGTCATCTTTATCTATAATGGCTTATTGTATATAAAAGATAATATATTCTTTATATGGTATTATTATTTCCTGTTGTAATTAATTATCATTAACCAAAGTCGCTGTATAGTGGCGTAAGAATGTCCACTATTGTATAATATTTCGTGGGTGTTGTAAGAACCGACAGTGGGAAACCAACCAGGAGATAGGCAGCCGCGTCTTCCTAATAACATATCTTTAATTCCAACAACGGCTACGATTCCTAGTTCAATCCCCAACAGCCCAAATGAAATTTGAATGACAATTGTTTTGTGTCAGTACCACGTGCTCCAAGGTAAATAATATCATCGTGAAGAATAATGATTTCTTATATTTACTGGAATACTACACGTTAAATGAAAATAATTACTATTACTGAAATTAGTTTAATTTATTCGCCATAAGGAAGCTTGCGTGACTAATAAATTAAAAAATCGAAGAGAGATAGAAGAAAATATCTAAAATAATATTATATTTGCCCGAAGGACTGCTCCATCGTTTGCGTTAATGATTAAGAAAAAATAAGTAAAAAAAATAGAAGAAGTAATATTGCTAAATTCTTTTCACATGTGTTGCTACACTATAAAATTCACGCGGAAAAGAAGTTTTCTACGTAATTCGAACAGCTTCCTTTTATCCTCGCTAGCTACTATCAAGCATAATATTTAATGTTACAGTAGCTGCTTTCACTGGAAAAATAAAAAAGGAATATTAATGTTTACGATAAAAGTTCCAAGAGTACTTCGCAAAATGCAAACAAATTCACTTTAAGTCCGGCTTTAAAAATGATGAAAATTTATAGTATATCTAAAATATCTTTCTAAAATTTCTTTACTACAGTGACATTTTTCTTAATAAAATCCTTTAATACAGTTAAATCACCAAAAATATTCTTTAAAAAAATAAAATATTTATTTTATCAACATCTTCATTAAACCCTTTGCAAGTCCAAACAGAGGCCTTTTCTACACCTACTGTAACACAAAACACGATCCAAAGCCAAATGCATTATCTCGACTAAATGAATATTTTACCCACTCTTCACTCTATTTATTAAAACATAGTGTTTTTCTTTTATTTTACTATGTGTTTGCAATACAGTAATAAATAATTGTATTGTAGTGAAATACTTTAATACTCAATGATGATGAACATAGGTTTCCCCCATAGATTACTTCTTGGGGAGATATTTGGCATAGTTGTCATTATCGTGCCACTTTCGAATATCTCGAGACAGTATAACGAATTCATTGTAAAGTTAGAAATATTTAACAGGTAAATATTTTTCTGAGTAGATAAATTAAAATACAAATTGAAAAATTTATTACAAAAGTAATATTATATACTTTTATAAATTATGGGTCACAATGCACAACTTATAGATTAAGCACTCAGGCCAATAGATGGAAAGTATTTTGCTTCTGTGGCTTATATTTATCCTTTATTAAGTATCAAGATGCAGATGTGTTATAAGCCCTTACAATTAAGATGGAATGCCTTCTTATCAGTAAAATGGATCTCATGTTCTCATCACTAACCATACGAAATAACATAAGTGCGCTTCCCCTGTTGAGTCGACTCACTCGAGCACCTTTAAAACTACCATCATCATTGCAGCCCTTTGACCCTATGACTCTTGAAAACAGCACGTAGACGTGGCTCAGAAGGAAAATTAGTTTACAGTTCTTCAAGAGACCGTTTTCGCCTTTCTTGAAGAACAAAACCAACGAAATTCTGCTCCAAGCCTGCGAAATAGTGCCACAATGGAGGACGGAATGAAGAGCTTTTAAAGGGCTTTAGGTATCGGTTTTTCACCCGCTTTCGGAAGCTCCACCTTAGTTCCACCCTTGTCCGGGGACTTGCCGTTTTTAAGGTGCTAGAGAGCCATACTATACCATACGGAATAGTGTCGGATAAGGCTTGCTCTTGCATCGTTACTCACACTTCCGTGTGGTTTCCGTGTACAGCAGCCCATAGAACCTATCAATCTCACCCAGAATCTCAGGTGTCCGGGAAACGATGCTCACGCATTCGGTCTTCAGTTTTGACAGATGGATTTTTCTGGCAGACAGATCTCTGGCAAAGACTTTGGAGCCCCAATTACTCTCAATCACTTTTTCAATACGAGCTGTATTGAAGTTGCGTAAGTGCCGCCGAATGCATTTGGAGATCTGTCTGTTCAGTTGCCTGTATGCTATCAAATCTAACAAAGACTGCATCTTAATCTCTCGCATAACAGCCATGAGGTTAAGAGTGTGATCAGAGAGTTTTTTGTGTTCTTCTGCGACGGGCCTTACAAAACTTAGCTCCGATGATATGGACAGTTTTCACAGGCTTGTCATTCATATTATCCAGTTCATTGCAGGCACTGAAAACGGTTTTGTAACTCGATATGAAAGTTTTCGGGGCTTTGGATTAGAGCACGAGGAGGACGGAACGTTGACTTCATTAGACGGGATGGCTCCATTTTCACGTTTAGGTTCAGTGTGCCTCTCACCATTCGGGGATCACCGCCAGTTTTTACCCTTGTGATCGCTAAAACGTCACTGAATAGTTGTCATCTGGTCGTCATAATGAAGTCAACCTCATCTTATGTAAAACAGTTGGGGCTCGATCAGGTTCACTTTCTTTTGGAAGAAATAAGACCTTCAGTTTCATTGCCCCATTTCGAATTTCTGTACTTTCAGCTCACCGTTCTCTCCCGTACCTAATTTTGCGTTGAAGTATCCGATTAACACCGTATAGTGGGTTTTGGAGGAATGCATGGTTCTAGAGATATTGTCATGTATTTCGTCCACCTTCTCATCAGGATGTGCCGAGGATAGTGCGTTAACCTGTGTGCCTTCAACGAATACCATTTGAGGATTCTGATTATAAGGTACGCAAGCCTCATCGACACACTCACAATCTTTACAACGTTGTTAACGAGACACTTGTGAACGATAAATCCGACACCTCCTTGGAATACATGGTCGTCTTCCCAGTGATAGAACAAGTTACCGGATTCGAGGATTTCTGTGTCCTTTCCCTGTCTTCGGACCTCAGATAATCCTATAATATTCCAGTAAAAATTGTCTATCTTCTCTTCCAACTCCAGGATCTTCTCGTCAGTCCTCAAGGTGCATGCGTTATATATTGCCAGGTCGAGTCATCTTAGGTGGTAGTCGAACCTCCACTATCTTAGCACCTCTTGCTCCACGGTTATAATGGTCGTCACCACCTTTAAAGCGGCTAAAAAGCAGCAGCAGCTGCAGCCAAAAATAAATTGATATTGAATAAAAATATAAGCTGTTTGATGAAGAAGCGATCTTACTTAAGCACGCAGTTTCGAACTTATTGGAAATTCCATCCATTGCGCTGTACGTTAAATGAATAACTTACTACTTGCGATGAAGATATCATTATAAATTGATTCCGTTATTTAATCATTATAATTTCATTACCACTTAAAACCGCAGCTTTAATTACATTGGGTTGTCAGAAAGTAACTGCTACCCGTCTCCTGTTTCAGTTACGCTCTCCTCCCCTTAGTTACAACATTCACGGAATATTATGGGGTAGCGGATTATCTTAAAACCCAACTAGCATTTTCCACAGTTTTGCTCGCACGAGCAAAACGTTTAAAATATCATTAGTGTTCCGTGCCAAAAAAAAATTATCAATTTGGCAAATTAAAAATTCCGCAACACGCGTTTTACGTAGAGACTCATTAATCATTTCATTATTTCAATTCATTTAAGTCAACTGTGAACGCGGTGATTAAAAATTGGCATTAAATAATTGCAATATCGTAAATCTAATTATCGATTTAGTGGGAGATTAAAATACTATATGTTGATCTTACACTTATTTTTATTTATTTGTTTACATTGCAAAATATTTGAATAAAATAAAATCTACGCCTAGCCTAATCTAATAATAATCTAATCTGTAATAAAGGAGAACTAAAATAAAAATTAAAATTATCACACAGTGCGTTTCCTCGCTGAATGGCTATACTTAGCCTTTGAGCGAGATAAGAACCAATCCTCTTATCACCAGCAACGACGACCAGTCATGCATTCAGTTCCTTTGGGAAGTTTACTTTGTCCCCAAGGATAGTCTACAAATATGTAGTTATCTCTCAGAGACTTGTATTTGAACCACTTATCTCAGCTGCCTCTGATGCTGCCCCAGCTCTGAAAAAGGTACCCTTGAGAAGGAACGCTACCAAAGTGTCTACACAAGTAGCATCCAACACTACGGCTTTACTTCTCTCTTATGGAACAAATTCATACCGTCGGGTCTCTTGCCATTGTCTCTAAATATTCCACAAGTATCTAAAACTGACGGAAAATTTATAGAGACAAGAGCTCTTTGGATGACGTCGTTTGTTTTTTGAACTACCTGCACTTTTCATACATGAAAGTCCGTAGAGCCCAAACTTGTTGACGCTGCCATCACGTGGGGCACTAATGAGCACTAATCAAGCAAAGTGCGCGATTACTTGATAGTAAAGTGTGCGAAATTACTCGGTAGTCAAGTGTGTGTGGATTTTTGTACGAACGGGTCGGCTCGTCCGGGGAAGGATCATGCTCTCACAGAATACCAGCGTAAAATATTAGCTTCATACAGCTGTGTTTCGTATGGTGAGTGTAGAGATCCGGAGACCCTCTTTTAATTGGAAACGAGGCATTCCATCTTAGTCCTCAGGGATGACAACGCATGTGTGTTTTGATTCTTAATTGAGCATAAATGTACATGTCTATAGGCCACAGCATCCACTTACCATCAGGTGGACTGTGTGTTCGTTTGTTACCCTTATACTATAAAGCAAACTATTGGCTAGATTCCTTAGTCAAAACATATGATCTTGAACACCATGGAAATTATAAAACAAATCTTTCTATATATTCCGTACCAACGGAATATCTTAATGTTCTTTGTTGATTAACTTCTAGTGGAAAGTTTTAGTGAACGCCGGGACAGAGCGTTTTTGTTTGCTCTGCCTCTGCAGCAAAGCATATGTCTACTTTATTATTTATTATTATAATTCCTTGACATTATTCACTGCAACAATGAAAAAATGGTTCAAACTAAAATTACCTGTTTGGGATGAACAAAAAGCTCTTTAAAATCCTGCGTAAAAGAAAATGTAGCGGACTTGTGATAGACCACAAATCCACTATAATTACGAGCTATAAACAAAATCCAACCCCAGCTTACATTGGACCCTCCAACTCCAGCTTACATTGGACCCAAAATTTATATTCAAAAGCGGAAGGTTACCGAGCTAACTATAAAATTTGAGATGTCAAACATCTCAGGAACGCCGGGAAATAAAACAAATTAAATAAGTAAAATTAAACGCGATAAAATTCGTAGAATTAGTTATTTTCAATTTCGTAAATATATAGATTTTTGAACGCTCCGATTTTTACCTTTTTTAAAAAGAATCATTGGTTCTCTACAGTTACCACGCAAAACACAACATTGTGAGGGCGTATTTCTACACCGGTCCCATAATATTGCATATATACATTAATATTTTTAAAATTCTTCCACTTCAGCTTACTAATCCGTTGGGCTATGTCGGTTACTCTAGTTCTACTGCGGATATCCTCACTTCTAAGTTTATCATGCAGTTAAACCCTGAGTAAAGCTCTCTCCATAGCTGGCTGAGCGACTTTGAGCTTCCTCATACGGCCAGCAGCGAAGGACCACGTTTCAGATCCATAAGTCACCACTGCAACATGCACTGGGTGTACAATCTCGTTTTCAAGTTTTGAGGTATACTCGACTTTTAGGTAATATGTTTATATAATATTTTTAAAAGTTTTATCAAATATTAGCATTATTGTTATGTGGTGACACAATTTATATTACATATGTAAGAAGAACAAAGTGAAAATTGTTTGACGAAATAATAACACGATAAGGGTTCCGACGAAATTGCTCAATTGCCACACCATATGGAGAAAGAACAAAACGAGCAAAATATTGGTAGGACCATTTGTTGTAATAGAATCCCTACTACAAGAATGATATATGTAGGTTTTTTTCTATATAATACTTATAATTCACTACCTATATATCCTTGATTTTTTCCTATGATTTTTCCTACGAGCAGATGTAGTCTTGAGTGGAATTTTGCCCCCCGCACCCCCCCCCCCAGAATACGCGGGGCAGCCTGAGCACCCACGCTCAGGAGTGGAGAAACATGGTCGTGGATGCTCAGCGAGGGGGTGCTGGTACCCTCCTGGGGTAGTCTTGGCCTTCAGCCACCTGCACTCACCAGATGAAACGTGGAAGCAGAGCTTCCACTTCACGCCGGTATTCTGTGAGGTCGTGGTACCAACCCGGCTTGAGCCGGCCCATACATGCAACAGCAAAGCTGCCGCTATTACCAAGGCCAAAAATCCCCAAAAAAGGCCCAAATCCCCCCCCCCCATCAACATGATAGCGGAATTAAATAAAGATAGACTACCCCAGGAGGGTACCAGCACCCCTGGAGAATCCCTCGCTGAGCATCCACGACCATGTTTCTCCACTTCTGAGCGTGGGTGCTCAGGCTGCCCCGCGTATTCTGGTGGGGGCGAAATTCCGCTCAAGACTACAACTGCTCGGGGCAAACGGAGCAACAATACCAAGGCGACTCCTGCCACGCTGTCCGTGAATTTCTGCAATATCAGGGGACTTCACTCTAACCTAAACGCCGTCCACTACCATCTCGAGACGGCGAGGCCGGCTTTGCTCTTTCTGACCGAGACGCAGGTGTCCTCTCCGGCTGATGTTTCGTATCTCTCCTACCTGGCGTACAAACTGGAACACTCCTTTGTGCCTCGGGCTGGAGTTTGCGTTTACGTCAGAGAGGACATCTGTTCTCGACGCCTCGGCAGACTTGAAGGTTTGGACCTGTCCATCCTTTGGCTACGCGTAGACAGCGACGACCATCCGCGCGTCTACGGGTGCCTCTATAGGTCCCACAGCGGTAATGCCGAAACAGACCGACTCTTCGACCACGTCCAAATGGCTGCAGATTCGTTGCTACAGCAGATCCCCTCCGCAGAGATCGTGATACTCGGCGACTTTAACGCTCATCACGCCGAATGGCTCGGTTCACGTTTAACCGATCATGCGGGGAGATCTGTTCATGATTTTGCCTTGGCATATGGTCTGACACAACTGGTTACTTCGCCTACGCGGATTCCAGATGTGGAGGATCATGCACCTTCCCTGTTGGACCTTCTGCTGACCTCTCACCCGGACGGATATCAGATTTCCGTCGACGCCCCTTTAGGCTCCTTGGACCATTGTCTGATCCGGAGTGTTGTGCCACTCACGCTGAAATCGCGGTTGCATTCTGCAGGCTGCCGCCGTGTTTGGCACTATAGGTCAGCCGATTGGGATGGGATGCGGTCTTTCTTTGCATCCTACCCTCGGGGGCGGGTTTGCTTCTCGCCGGATGATCCCAACGTTGTTGCGGATTCTGTTACTGATGTGGTACTTCAGGGTATGGAACTTTTTATTCCTTCCTCTGTGGTGCCCATTGGAGGCAAATCTCAGCCATGGTTTGGTCGCTCCTGTAAAATAGCGTCATGCTATAAGCAGGAGTGCTACCAAGCCTGGGTTGATGCGTCAGCGTCCCGGGATGTAAACACCAGCGCTCTAAAAAAGAAGTATAATTCCGCCTCTAGGTCCTTCAAAAGAGTCATTGCCAAGGCAAAGTCAGAGCACATAGGCAGAATTGGCGAGAAACTAGTTCGCCTTCCTTCTGGAACCCGTGCATTCTGGTCTCTCGCCAAGGCTGTCCAGGGGAATTTCTGTCAGCCATCTCTTCCATCTCTGCACAGGGAGGACGACTCACTGGCCCATACTGCAAAGGAGAAAGCCGATCTTCTAGGCTCTTTCTTTGCGTCTAACTCGACTCTCGATGACGGGGAGAGTACGCCGCCGACCATCCTGCGGTATGAGTGCTCCATGCCGGAAGTGCAGTTCACACAGCGCTCGGTTCGCAAAGCACTCCTCTCCCTGGACATCCACAAGTCGAGTGGGCCTGACGGAATCCCCCCAATTGTGCTGAGGACGTGTGCTCCAGAGTTGGCACCGGTTTTAACGCGTCTTTTCCGGTACTCCTACTCCCTAGGCGTAGTCCCAAAATCATGGAAGACGGCTTTCGTCCACCCGATCCCCAAAAAAGGCGACCGCTCAGACCCGTCCAACTACCGGCCAATCGCCATCACCTCCTTGTTCTCCAAAACAATGGAGTCCATTGTAAACTGCCAGCTCATGAGGTACCTTGAGGATCACTAGCTGATTAGTGACCGCCAATACGGTTTTCGCCGTGGTCGGTCAGCTGGTGATCTTCTGGTCTACCTCACTCACAGATGGGCGGAGGCATTGGCCGTTAGTTTGGACATTGCGAAGGCCTTCGATCAGGTTTGGCACAAAGCGCTTCTTTCGAAGCTCCCTTCCTATGGGTTTCCCGAGAAACTGTGCGATTGGATCACCAGCTTTCTTGCAGATCGGAGCATCAAGGTCGTTGTAGATGGTGCAAGCTCCGACTGCAAGCCTATTAATGCTGGTGTTCCACAGGGCTGCGTGCTATCACCAACGCTGTTTCTTCTGCATATCAATGATATGTTGCATACCCGTAACATTCATTGCTATGCAGATGACAGCACTGGTGATGCTCTTTACACCAGCCGAGCCAATATTTCTCGGGAAAACGTCTCCGAGTGCCGGGACAAACTTGTGTCTGAAGTCGAGTCTTTGCTGAACAGAGTATCGGATAGGGGACGACTAAATCTAGTCCAGTTTAACCCTCAGAAGGCACAAGTTTGCACGTTAACCGCTAAAAAGAACCCCTTTGTCGTATCCCCTCAGTTTCAAGGCACTCCCCTTGTTGCCTCAGCCTGTATCGGAATCCTCGGCGTCGATATATCGAGTGACGTGCAGTTTCGTGGTCACTTGGAAGGGAAGGCCAAATTGGCCTCTAAAAAGCTTGGCGTGCTCAGCAGAGCGGGACAGTATTTCATGCCGGCACACCGCCTGCAACTTTACAAGGCGCAGGTTCGGCCGCACATGGAATACTGTTCCCATCTCAGGGCTGGGGCTCCCCAGTACCAGCTCCTTCCACTTGACCGCATCCAGCGCAGAGCGGCTCGAATCGTCGACGACCGAGTGCTTTCCGATCGGCTCGATTCACTGGCGCTGCGAAGAGATGTTGCATCTCTTTGCGTATTTTATCGCATCTATCACGGGGAGTGCTCTGAGGAATTGTTCGGATTAATCCCAGCCGCCAAAGGAGACAATCAATTTTTCTATGGAGAATGGGCCCACTACAAATTTTTAAGATTATCAATGAAATGCAAGTCGATTTATTCCTTATAATCCATAGATTACGATAAAATTATTAGTTTTACTGCATCTAAACGGAGTCCTAAGAAATTAACAAATAAAATATGAATCTAACAATAACCTAAAAACAAACTGAAAGCGATTTTCTAGTAGTATTCATCGGTATTATAAGTTAAAATAGTGCACACTTGAATAATAGTACATATAAAACTAAGCTGTAGGTATATTCAGCATTTATAAATATTTTAAAATCGATGTAAAACCTTTCACTAGTTCGGGCAAAACATAGTGCCTGTCTATGCACAAATGTCGTATCGATTCTAACTTTGACATGTATTGATTGGTTGTGAGTGTAATTCTAAATACCAAGATGGCTAAGGGATAATGTCTTGATTAATAGTACATATAAAACTAAGCTGTAGGTTTATTCAGCATTTATAAATATTTTATAATCGATGTAAAACCTTTCACTAGTTCGGGCCAAACATAGTGCCTGTCTATGCACAAATGTCGTATGGATTCTAACTTTGACATGTATTGATTGGTTGTGAGTGTAGTTCTAAATACCAAGATGGCTAAGGGATAATGTCTATTTATATTTATGATATTACCAACACACAGTAAGATACGTTTTAAACTGATTGTATTACAAAAAAGAAAATATAATGTAGGTAATTCTATTTATTATTGTAAATCATAATTTATTTAAGTATTCTATTAACAGTAGTAGGTACAGAAACAGAAACCTTTTATTCAATTTAGATTATAAATAATACTTATTGAAAGTCACTTTTTTAATTTACCACTGGTTCGGAAAAAAACCTCTGACTTGAAGAGAACCAGCAAAATACCCAGTGGGTCTTTTAAAAAAAAAGCCAGCTTACAATCATGTATGTCATAATTAACAACACAGAACAAATTAGAAATAGCTTGGTAGCGATCACCTTACCCACGGGTTATTGTCAGCCATAAATTCCTTTATACTATAATAACCCCTTTTATACAAACTTAATTTAATACATTTTTTGAACTTTGATGATTGACTGACATATATGACAGCAGCGGGGTCAAGACATTATTTTAAAATGTTTTGGTTGATTAGTAAGTAGTATACATCATAATACAATGACTAGGAATTAACATGCCTTATCTATGTTATTACACAATGATAAATAGTGAGGAAGTAAGATGTTTTAAACTGTTTGTGTAAGGATTACAAAAACACAGGCTTAATTTAAATGTATTTATTACTAGCGATGCGCCTCAGCTGTGCACTGGTGATTAATGGATCTTGACAACAGTGCCATCTACCGAGTCCAAATGTAAATATAAACCATCTAGGGATCCATCCAAACACACACAAACATTTTCATTTAAATTGGTTGGAAGGTTTCTTATGTTTTGTCTATAACGGACATAGGTAGAAACATTTTAGTGTTAGATATATTTCTGAAGGTTTTTTGAAAATAACTTGATGGTAACATGTACATTTATGATATTGTAAGCAATCAGAAGGAATTTTCAATTATAAGATATATGATATAAGACTGTTGTCTTCAATATCCATACACTTTTTTTTTCTGCAAGCCTGCACGGCATACAGATTTGTTCTAAGCGATCCACCTGAAAAGAAGTTAATGACAATTGTAAAGGTGTCTTAACTAAATAATAATTCTTATCAATATATTATTTTTTCTATATTGTATAGGAATTAAAAGGACATTTTTAATAATAAGAGATATGAGATAAGACTATGCCTCCAATGTCAATAAACAGTATTTACATATTTCTGTGAGCATTTTCTTATATCTGCCTTTTCATATGTTAAATAATAAAGAAATTATTATAAATTATACAGCATTAATCAGCTCCAGCTGATCAAATACAGAAGCAGTAATTATTGATTAACATCAATGATATTCAACCATGTAAAAGTTGTCTCACATTTTATTTTTACCAGTTTCATGTACTTACATAGTAGACAAAGATATTATTGTTATATTAAGTATATCTGATTCTAGATGACAAAATAATATTCCTTTCTGCACAGTGAACAACGCAGCTGTCTAAGCATAATAGAAACAACCATTACACTTTTTTTATGCAAACTATTATTATTAAACTTTATATTTGCTTCTAGTACAAATAATTACTACATTTTTTACACATAAATATATGTAACATTTATATTGCCTATCTACTGTGGCTGGTATAAATCCAGGATCTGTGTCTGGCTTAACAAAAAAGCCGTTTAGTATTAAGCAACTTACTGAATACATAAGGTACCTATTTGTACACAAATGCAGTTATATGAATTGCTCTTCAAAACCCTCTTTAAGTCCCTCGGCCCAAAGATTCTAATTTTCTTTTAACATTATAATAACTTCTTTTGTGCATTTATTCTATTTATTATTTAATTTAGATTTTACTAATAAAATAAACTTAATACTTGGTCACTTATAACAAACTAATAAGGTTCTAAGACCTGTTTATTATTTGTATTTGTTTGAGGTAAAATATACAAACTTAATAATAGATTTTCACAACCTAGCTATTCTATTATATTGTAAATTAATAAACTCTTATATTCTATTTGCGAATTTTACCACAAAAACAAAAAAGAGAAAAACATACGTACTTGTGTCAATTAATATTTGGCTAACCTTTCTGATAATTGATAATATCCATATTTTCTTAAACATTAGTTTAATAATGCTTGTAAATAAAAAACTCCATTTTGTTCTTACCATAATGATGCGACTCCAACTATGTTTTATGTCACTCGAGTGAATCGAGTGAATTTGTCCAACTCGATAATCGATAGAAAATAAATTTTACCGAGTTACCGAGTTAACTCGGTGCAATGTATAGATTCAGAGGGTGCTATATAGATATTAATTTACTTGTATATATTATAAGTCGCTGCGGGTGACATCACAAGTTGCATCCAAATTCAAACTTGCATCTGGCATGTTGTAAACAAACCTGAACTTAGTTTTATTTATGATATTGATTTATAGTTTTAATTTCATGTTGCCACATATTACTTATTTATAAAGGTACATATTTAAAAATGGTTTAACTAAAGTAATCGCTGATCTCAACTCTAGTGATAAACTTTTCTGTAAATAGTTGATTTACTCAAAAACTAGTGTACAACTAGAATGACATACATACATACTCGTACATACTCGTAAATTAACCCGAGTGGCTCGAGTCACAAAACTCTACTCGAATCGCATCTTTATCTTACGGCCAATGCAGTGTTTGTCTACAATTTAGTGATGAAATCGACTTACTAATTCGAGCAATTTATTGATATATTATGTAATAAATAAATTGATATTAGGTAATATGTATATAATGTTGTATCAATTTATGTTATATATGTTATATATGATATAAATTGATTATATATACTTTGGATAGTCAAATTATTAATAACATTAAAACTTACGTCATAACGTTAGAGTGATATTATTTTATGAACATGTCGATACGCATACCAAAAATAATTAAACCTATTAAGTGTAGTAATAATAATTGTGTTGTATGGAAGAACAATTATAAAAATAATTTGTGAAATATTGACACAGCTTCGTTCATCTAATTTGAATTGTTTAACTCGAGCTCAAAATCGAGCTCGATGAATTTCAACTCGAGTCGATTTTTTCCGAGTTATCACGGGACATCTCTAAGACAATAATTTTATAAATATTACATTACCTTAGCCAATGATCAGAACACGAATGTCAAAACAACTAATTTTTTTTCAGATTTCTTGTTTCCGTTTACATTTTCGAAAAATCTATAGACCATTTACTATTATAATTTGGTGTCTTTTTTTTGGTGTAAATACCATTAAACGTCGTTAATATTTCTAGTGGGCCCAAAAATGATTGTCCCCTTTCGTGAACGCACTACACGGCAAACGTCCCGATACCATCCACACCATCTGGATGCTTGGCGGTCCACCACTGTACGTTTCACAAGGAGTTTTCTTCCACGTACAACCTCCCTGTGGAATAGTTTACCACCGGCGATTTTTCCGGACCGATACGACCTGGGGACCTTCAAGAAAAGAGCATACTCCTTTCTAAAGGGCCACCAACGCACCCGCAATTCTCCTGATGTTGCGGTTGATCATGGGCGGCGGTAGTCACTTAACATCAGGTGAGCCGCATGCTCGTTTGCCCCCTCTTCTATAAAAAAAAAAATAACGCCCATACCTGGGCAAAAAAAGCAACACGGCCGTACCATACATTTCTCGAAGCAGTTCAAACCATTTTCGACCCCCGTTTCCGATTTCGATTTATAACTTCGTTGTGGATAAAACAAGGAGCCTGAATTTTCAGTCACCAAGCAGGCACTGTATAAACATGCTTTTATACGACAGGTATATAATCAAAGCTTCTACCGCAAAAAGTTGTGAGATCCATGTAATACCAAGTCGGTTAATTTATTCAGTCCCTACTTAAGGGTCCTTGTGTTTTAAGTTATTATGCAATCAGCTAACCTAACAACACCTTATAGTGACCATATCAATGTTAAAAATCTTTTAAGTTTTAAATAAATAGATTGACTTGTCATCAATTATCAAACAATCTAATTACTTGTGAGATACATTGTGTTTTCATTAAGCATACATATATGAATGTATGCGTGAATGAATGAAATAGATTTTATATATATTTTATATATGAAAACATACAAATGTAAAAAAATAATTTGCATTTCGTAAAATATTATTAGGACACATTGTGAAATATTTCAAAACTATTGATTTCCGTTAAAATGATTTCTTATATAATAGATAAAATCGCACCCTAATGTGCTGCTACTCGTATATTAACAGTTTTCCTGTCCGTAATATTTAAACATACGACATGTTTATATATGATTCATGACACGGGGAAATGTAGTATCGAATCTGGTGTCTTTCCTTATTTAATAAAAGGGGTCGCTCGACAACTGATGCCGGTGTTGAGATAATCATACATATTTTCTGCTCATGGGAAAATTCAGAGGTTACTTTGGGTATATTCTAAGATCTTTCCAAGACATTCGACTGTATACTGTGGTTTCAGGAACACACCAGTTAAAGCGCTTTTCTACAAACTATAACAAATTGACTCGAAGATTACAACTTAGAAATGAACTACAAAAATACCAAAATTTTGCAATTCTAAACAAACAAAAGCAGTTTTATTGAACTTTTTTTTAAAAATAAATGTTAATATTATCCAGCAAGAAGAAGTAGATACTTTATATATTTTAGGTTTAAAAGTAGATTCGAACAGTAAATGGAAAACGCACATTGATACGTAAAGCCTAAAATATCTAAAATTACGTGTGCTTTATTTCAAATTTAATACACCATTGACACAGCCAAGACACTGTCAGCTTACGATGCCTATGGTCATTCGGAGTACGGAGTTATTTTGTGGAAAAGTAGCGTCTATGTGCAGGAGCTATTTATTACACAGAAGAAGTGCATTATAATACTAGCCTAGAACACTACTAGCTGTAGACCATGTTTCAAAACACAAAATATTCTTACCTTACCCTGTATGTACATTTATGACCTATGACCTGTTTGTCCACAAAAATATAATTTTTTCGAGAAATTTAAAGATACACTTTATATTTTTATCTCTTTCTTCTAACTTCTCTTAACTTTATCTATCTTCTAAATATATTTTAATACTTTATGTATAAACATTATCCTTGTCAAATTTGCAGCGCCGGAAAGGGCCATCTAAGTTGTATGCACATTTTTATTGAAGACCAATTATGTACAGTTGGATTGCAAATAAATGATTTGATTTGGGAAAAAAACCTTATTATATCATATTTAAATAAAAGAACGCAGAAAGTAATACCAATAGTAAAAGTTCTTTTGGGTTACCTGTACTAATTGGTGGGCTTAATTCTCAGCCCATTCCTATTTATAACCTACATTAATGTCATACCTTCTTGCTTATAGGAGATTTACTTGACACTTCATTGATTTTCCGACTTAAAAGGCAATTATTAAAATTTGAATGCTGTTCTGTAAAATATACAGCGAGCACTAAGCCCCTGATTATGTTACGTATGTAGCGTAGTATCTTATATATGATAATCACATGGGCTAAAATTTAAGCATATCGTTGTCTATTAAAGCATTTTAAGTGATAAAACTTTACAAAATTTACTTCATTGTAGAACTCTTTTTCTGACTATGAGTCATATTCCTAGTCTGAGTAGGTTCCACACTCTTATAGTTATATACGAGCAAAGAGATTATGACAGACAGTTAATCGATTAGTACAACGACATTTGGTAACAAGCATATAGTTAAACAAGAGCAAAGATTATGAAACACAGATAATCTATTAGTATAACGACATCTGTTGACAGGAAAATAGTTAAACAGACAGATTTTGACTTTTCACAACAGATTGTAAGGCCCCATTTACTCTATTTTCTAGGTTCAATCGTCGTTCTATATCCTTATCATATCTTCCAAACGTGCTAAATACGCTTTTCATTTGACAGTGGAAAAAAAGTTGTGTTAAAATTTCATTATCATGCATTTTATTCATTCTACCTCGTTGCGGGTAAGAAAGCTGGTGCAATTTCTTATAGCTCCTTATTCGAGAATTCATATTAAACTTTAAACAAAAACTACTACAAGAGAAACTTGTGTTGAGCGTGAAATTTACATAGCGTTCCGACTAACTCCACAATCCAGCGGTTAATTTTAGCAAGTAGCTTAGTATTAAAACATATTTTTTAAATTAAAGAGACAAAAGTGTTAAAATTAAAAAACATTTTACAACCGACTTTAATATAAATAAAATGAGAACATCATCAATGTGGTCGAAGTCAATTAAATACGCATTATTAAGGGTAACTCAAAAACTACTGATTAGATCTGAAAATTTATATGGAACCATATGGGAAGAACCAGCTTTTAAATGATAAAAGAATCATCAAAATCGCATCAAAATCGCACACATAAAAGAGTCGAATTGAAAAGCTCCTCTTTTTTGAAGTCGGTTGAAAAAACTTACAGTTTATTGTTTTAAGTGCCTACTGCAGCTAATGGACAACTGCAATCAACTTCAAACAAAGAAAGCTTCATATACGTTTTCAATTTTATGTAATTATAAAGGCTCTCTTTATTCTTGAGACCGAAACACAGGAATGCACCCGCTGCCGTGTGTAGCAATTAAAGCAAATATTTCAAGCAACGGATAAAAATGTTAACTTTTACGAAACTAAAAGTTCAAAATTATCCTTTTTATTTAAGTATAAGGGTAAAAAATGAGCAGACTACCTGATGGTAAATGAATGCTGTGGCCCATAAACATCTACAATTATATTCGATTAAGAATCAAAATGTAGATGCGGTGTCATCCCTGGAATGATTCGTTTTCATTATAAGTGATCTCCGGTCCTCTACACTCACTAGATCTCCAGATATGTATTCTGTGAGAATATGGTGCTACCCCGATCGAGCCGACCCATTCGTGCTACAACCATTTTAAAGCTGCAGCATGACGCTCACTTAATCAACACGTATCTTTAAGACACAGAATCCGCAGCAAAAATCTATATATATATAAATGATAAAGATTTTTATCATTTATATATATATATATATATATATATATATATATATATATATATATATATATATATATATATATAGATTTTTATATTTTAATAAAAAATAAAAACTTGTAAAATATCATTGCTATAGCCTACTATTTAGTGCAACTGGTATACCCTAATTTTTGACAGAAAAAGAAATGATCTTGTATAAACATCAATTGTTGTGCGTTAGTCTCGCAAAAAATCGAAAGTGGCTCGACCGATTTTAATAATTTTTTTTTATATGTGTTTAAAGGTGTTTCAGGATAGTTTAAATTCGCCATTGGATGGTGGCCCTGTTGACAAGATCTAGAAATCAAATTCTATTATATCATAGAAGAAGTATATTATAATATATAATAGAGATCCGTCTCGAGAAATAAATAAATAAATAACTGAATAAGTTTGTACGTAAGTATAAAACACAAATGATGATCCGACGGGCACGAATGGAATGTAAAAAGGTTTCAATATATGCGTTAGAAGCGTCACACAAACACGTGCCGGAGCGACTACGTGTCTTCTGTCTTCATTTTCAGTTAACTTTATTTTATAGAACAGACTTTAGTAAACATATCGAAGCACCACTTAATTACTTGCTCTTACTACTGGCCTTATTGTTCTAGTGATTGTAAACGGGACTGTTAATCATGAGGTTGCGGGTTCGAATCTCAAGCCGGACCAAAAAAATCAGTTAATGAGTTTGTTTTTCAAGAAATTCTCAGTAGCATCCCAGAGTAAAGTCGTTGGTCCTGTACCTGATCTCTCTTGATTTAAATTGCAATTAAGATATAACTGGAAACTTCATTTGTAATAGAAAAAAGCTTCATGAAAATATTCATGAAGCTTTTATCCGCTTTTTCTTTGAATTTAAAAAGTGTAAATTTCTAAATGGCTTAATAATTTAATTTTGTATATACTTATATTATGAGGATATGATCGCAAACTGCAGACTTGCAGACTTCATATCCTATCCTATAGACATCATATCCTAGTTGGCCCCAACCATTACATCAGATTTGATAGACCACAAATCCTCGCGAAAGAACATCGATTCCTACCAAGAATGATACGTGAGGCTATTGAAATTAAAAAACATCCTAATTTCAATAGAGAAGGAGGCTGGGTACTACCACCTGCTTGGGATCCTATAATTAATAAAATTAAAACTAAACCATAGCATACCACTGCAAGACTTCAAAACACAGTTAGTTCATTCTGCTTAGATCGGACCAAAGACAATAATTAAAAAGCTGAAGGTACTCCGGGTTAACTTTGACATCGGGACGTCAGTCACCTCAGTTCCCGTGACCATGGGTGCTGGAAAGCACCCGAAACGTCGGGTATTAAAATTAATATAAATAAAGCGCGATAAAATCCGTAAAAGTAGTTTTAATCAACATCCCAGAATAGTTATTTTTTTACTTTTAACGTTTCTGAGCATCTTTTTATTCCCAAGATGGCGATAAATTTTTCAAAACTGTCCCGAACTGTCCTTTTTGCGTTTGTGACAAATAGCAAAATAAAAATATGGTCTCGCCTATTTTACTAATTTAATTTCAGGAATGAAACAAGCATAAGAAAATATATTTGCCATTAATTACTTAATAACTTCATTATTATTACTATGAATAATTTCTTATATTTACGCGAACCATTCAGATTTTAAATAAAAAACCTAATTCTGATTTTATTATTAGCTTATTTAATATTCTTGATGTTTTAAGTACCTAGGTGGATTGAAAAGTACTCGGCCTAACACAGATCCATTCAATTCTAAACATCAAATCTACCCACATTATTTAGTTCAGTTCAGACAAGTTCATTGTGTGAAGTTCGAAACGTGTGCGATAATTAGTTGTGATTTTATAAATTTATTAACAAAGTAATCGGACATAATTTCCGCGAATGGAGCAAATCGAGCAGCGTGCCGTCATTAAGTACTTCCATAAGAAGGGGCTATCATCAAAAGCCATCCATGATGACATGGTCAGTACATTAAGCGATTGTGCTCTGTCATATTCATTCGTCAAAAAATGGATAGCAGAATTTAAGCGTGGTAGAGAGAGTGTGAAAGATGAACCCCGCTCTGGAAGGCCTTCGACGTCAACTACTGACGAAAATATTAAAAAAGTACTTGATTTAATAATGGGAGACCACAGATTAAAAATTAGAGAGATAGCCGAGATTATAGGCATCTCTTATGAACGAACTCAAAACATCATTGTCAACGAGTTGGGTTTCCACAAGGTGTCTGCGAGGTGGGTTCCGCGACTGCTTTCAGTTGAACAAAAAAGGACGCGATTGACTATTTCATGCGACTGTTTGGAGTTATTTGAAGCCGATGCAGATGATTTTTTGAATCGTTTTGTTACTATGGACGAAACATGGGTTCATTACTGTACACCGGAAACAAAACAACAATCAAAACAGTGGAGAAGACCTGGTTCACCACCCCCTAAAAAGGCTAAGTCGATTTTGTCGGCAAATAAGGTGATGGCTTCAGTATTCTGGGACTCGAAAGGTGTGATTATGATTGATTATCTTGAAAGGGGTTAGACTATAAACTCTGATTACTACTGCACCTTACTACGTCGTTTACGAGAGGAAATAAAAGAAAAACGTCGAGGAATGCTCAGAAGAAAAGTCCTGTTTCATCAAGATAACGTCCGTGTTCACACGTCAGTACAGTCAATGGCTGAAATTCACAACTGTGGCTTTGAACTGTTACCGCATCCGCCGTATTCACCTGATCTGGCACCATCAGACTTCTTTCTGTTCCCTAACCTAAAAAAGCACTTGGGAAGTCAAAGATTTTCGACAAACGACGAGGTCAAAGCAGCTGTAGACGCATATTTTGACTCTAAGGGAGAATCATTTTTTTTCAACGGTCTAAATGCTTAGAAGGGGAGGTGGCAAAAGTGTATTGAACTTGATGGTGATTATGTAGAAAAATAAAAATATAACTGATTTAGTATGCGTTTATTTTCTTGGTTACGCCGAGTACTTTTCAATCCACCCTCGTACATACCCTTGGCCAAGGAGGAACTGAGGTGTTCGATGTCGCAATATCCGTGTGGTATAAACTAGTTTCATATAAAATAATTAGTAATTACTACGATTTGTACCATAAAATTATTTTGTCATTTTAATTTCTCAGCACGCAAATGCACCTCTTGGGGTCATAGGCGGATTATGTCGAACTTGCACCAACTAAACCATTCCTCAGAGTATGCTCATTTTTCTCTCTAAAGATTAAAACCAAATTAAAAATTTACTCGCTGAAATATAAAAAAACTTTTCATTCAAAATTATGATCGCGATAATGCTAGTCTATGCTCACAAACCTCTTTAAACAAATCCTCTGAATAGAGTGTACACCTTATTTATTTTGCAATGTTCTAAATTCAAATACAACGCTTTATGATTGTTTGTAGAGGTCATAATGGCCGCGGGAAACCTCATTGTGAAAGCATACTTAGAATTTAGAAGAGTTATATTATGTAATTAGAAAAGATAATAAATTCATTGAAATTGAATCATAAATCACTTATAAAAGAGACGGTCCGAAATCGTATGAAGCGTAGGCCTGGTTTTGTACAAGTAGGGAAATAAATTAAAATAATATAATATACCACTTTTGGTAATTCAAATCCACGAATTTGCCTTTATTTCAGTGGTATTAATATTTTATTTTTACCAAAAACTGCAACACTAATCGCGAATTGATGCCGTTCTGACGTTAGCTGTCAACTGTCATGAGGTTATTAATCAATTGACGGATATTTGAATTCTGTGTTATTCATAACACTGATAGCCTATCAGGTAGATTTATTATGAACAATGGCTAAAATGTATCGAAACTTGGGGTTCTTGTTGATGTTTACATATAAACATCAATGCAATTCAGGAGCTTGGAATAAACAAAAAAAATATCACACTACCTACATAATTTCATGACTCAAGTCACTTGTCAGATTTGATATTTGACATATAATTTTATGACGGTAGGGCGCCATCTTGTAAAATCATCAAAAATTGGGATTACATTTTTATTTTTAGCAAGTTATTTAGTTCGATTTGTTCTCTTAATTTATTTTTATTAAATCCCCGATTTTTTCGCTTTTTTTCGGTAATGTGTACATATACTAGGCCTGAAATGGACCGTCTCTAACTACTTTCACTAAATTATTACTTACTGCACTAATTACTTTCTCTCACTGACCGCCTCATTGTTCTAGTGGGCATAAAAGTGACTGTTAATCATGAGTTTTCGGGTTCGATTTTTAGACCGGACCGGAAAAAATCAGTTATTGAGTTTTTTGTCAAGAAATTCTCAGTAGCACAAGCTAAGCCGTTGGTCTTGCACTTAATCTTTTTTGATTTGAATTTCAATAGAAACAATCCAAAAGATAACTAAAAATTTCATTTGTAATCGTTTTCATGAGGCTCTTATCCATTTTTTCTTTTAATTCTAAAAGTAAAAATATCTAAACGGCTTAATAATTAATTTTGTTTCAAGTTAATAAGTGTAATAAGATCAATGTATTATAGGATATCAAATTTAAAATCGTGGTGCTATTTTTATGTTTTAATAATACGAGTATGTTGATTTATAAATGACTGAAATTCTTTGCTACGTTTAATTAACGAGGTCACAAAAGAGCGTAAATGAATAATGCACATTTAATTCACAAAAGCGAACGCTGAGATACAAAATAGATTAACATGAAACCAACATTTCGACGACCAAAGCGCTATCTTTCTAAAAAAGGATGAGATTTTTATTCTGTAGGGAGTAAATTATGTCAGAGAATGAAATATTTATTTTCTTTCGGTTAGGGTGGATAATTTAAATAACACTGTTATCGTCTTTTTTTGTTGTATGTTAATTGCATAGAGAAAAAGTATAATAATAGGCTGAGAGGTGATCCATTTTTATCTTAAGTGGTCTCACACATGTGTTTCCGTTACTGTTGCAGCCTGTCGAAGTTCACTGCTGAACGATGGCCTACCCCATACATTTACTCGTAGGAGGAATTTTATATATTTTGTGTAAGAATATCCACTACCTCATATCATGCCATGGGTGCCGGTAGAGATGACGAAAGGAACAAGTCAGGACATGGGCAGTTGCGTTTTTCTAATAATAGTTAAAAAATGAAAAGAAAGTGTGGCAACTATAAAAAACACAAGGTAATCTATGCCGGTGGCCTATGTTCGGCAGTGGACTATAGCCTATAACGCTTTAAACAATACTTTAAAACTTTTGATACTTTAAAAGTTTTGAGTTATAAAGTATTGTAAAAAACCAAAATAAACGTGTTATATTATGTAATAATAAAAATCTGTAATTTCCCGCAGCGTATTCAGAACTGCATTCCAAGTCACAAAACGATGAAGATTGTTAACGTAAAGATGGAAACTTCTAAAGAGTTCTAAAGAGTTGCAGTACTTATACCAATCTAATATCTCAAAAGAGTAAATTGCAGTCACTTTTTAAGGAATCATTGTTATCCGATAATGAAAAAACAAACTTTATAATAATTAAATCCAACTTTAAACCAAAAATAATAAAACCTATAATTGTATAAATAATTGTGTATCAATTTTACATGGTAAAGGTAAGCTACAGCTTTATTATGATTGTAACATGAATGGGAAAGGATTTACGCTTTTACAGAATAGCAGCATGAAAAAGCAGCTTAATTCTGTTATGTTTCCTATGGTGAGTGTACGAGGGCGGCACTGAAAATTTCGGGAATAAAGGAAGTGACACATTATTATTTAAAAATGTATTTATTGCTTTTCGAAGTATACTTCGCGAAATTTGACACATTTTTCCATACGATGGAACTAATCGTTCCATTCGGAAGTTGGGGTCTCCAAAATTGCAGTTTTGTAGGCGTCCACAGCTTCTTCAGGTGACGAAAATCTCTGTCCACGCAATTCATTCTTTATTTTAGGGAAAGAATAGAAATCATTAGGGCTTAGTTAGGGGCTGTACGGCGGATGGTCTAATAATTCTATGTTTTCTTGCTCTAAAAACTCTTCTGTTCTGTGTGCGGTGTGAGAACTCGCATTGTCGTGATGGAGGATGATGCGGCGGTTGCAGTTCTCTTTACGGAGTTCAGAAATGACCTGTGGCAAACAAATGCTAGCATACCATTCTGCATTAACCGTTCTTTGTTCTTCAAGAGGAATAGTCGTAACATGGCCGGTTTTGGAGACAAACGTGGCCACCATTTTTTTTGCAACACACGGTGAACGAACAATTTTTGTTGGCTTTAACTCATTTTCGAACAGCCAAACTCGTGACTGGTTTTTGTTTCGGGTTCGTAAGCATATATCCAGGATTCGTCACCTGATACGATGTTGTATACAGCATTTGAGGATCCTGCGTGGAATCTTTCGAGAGTTCTGACGCACCAAGTAACGCGAGCCGCTTTTTGCTCTTCACAGAGCGAATGCGGTATCCATCGGGAAAACCACTTTTTTACACCTAATTCTTCATGCAAGATTATTTGTATTTGACTCATGCCAACCTCTAAAGTTGGCTGAATTTCGCGGTATGTCACATGTCGATCTTCCTCAATCAGCTTACACACACCATCGGCGTTTTATTGGGTGACTGCAGTTTTTGGACGACCTTGACGGGGATCATCACTGAGGTTGACACATCCACTTTGAAATTCAGCAAATCAGCGATAAATTGTGGTTTTGGATGAGGCTTCATTACCAAATGCAGAAATCATCCGGTCAACACACTGCTTTTGTGTTAAAACACTTCGAAAGTCATAATAAACCATCGCTCTTGAATTTTCTCGAGTCAATTCCATTTTCTCAATGACTAAACAAGTTTGACAAAACCTTGTGATAAGACCGAGAATCTTTTTTTAAATAAATAAATGGTATTCGATTTTTAAAAAAAAATTAATTTAAAAAGATTTTAGTATGACAGGAACACTGGAAATATTCCATTCCCGATACTCTTAATGCAGCCTAGGTAGAAAACAGGATACCTTTTTTACTGGAATTAATACTGGCATTGCCATATTAGTACTCAATAAATATGATTTATTTATTCTATAAAAATAAAAACACATTTATTTTACAACATATCTCAGAATAGTAATTTTTTTTTACTTTTAACATTTCTGAACATCTCGTTACACTCAAGACGGCCATAATTTTTTCGTAATTCTCCCGAACTGCCCCCCTTCGCGTTAGTGACAAATAGAAAAATAAAAATATGGCCGCGCCTATTTTATTAATTCAATTTCAGAAATATACATAAGTACAAGAAAAAGTACTTGGCGTTAATTACTTCATTATTATTTCTATTAGTAATTTCTTATGTATACGCAGACTGTTAACATTTAAATGAAACTAGTTAATTCGTATATTATTGCGCTTATTATTAACTTATTTAATGTTTTGAGTACATCACCCGTTGTCACGGAGAGACGGAGGGACTGAGGGACTGAGCTGTTAGACATTTCAATATCCGTGTCATATAAACTAGTTTCATTTAAAATAATTAGTAATTACTACGATTTGTACCATAAAATTATTTTGTCCTTTTATTTTCTTTGCGAAATGTCTTCGCCAATCCACCTCTAGGGGCCACAGGCGGAATATGTAAACCCCCACCAACTAAAAAGTTGCTCAGGAGAGAATACTCATTAATTGCTCTACAGTTTAAAACCAAATTAAAAATATACTCGCAAATAATGTGAAAAAAAAAACCTTTTCATACAAAATTATGACCGCGATAATGCTAGTCTATGCTCACAAACCTCTTTAAACAAACCCTCTGAATATTGTACACCTTATTTATTTTGCAATGTTCTAAATTCAAATGCAACGCTTTATGATTGTTTGTAGAGGTCATAATGACCGGGAAACCTCGTTGTAAAGGCATACTTATTTAAAATTCTTTAATTTATAAAAATATAAATTCAGGGTTTATTTCTTTTGCCATTATGTACAGTCATTTTATTGAAGTTATAACTTTGAATGTAGAATTTTACTAATTTAACTAATTGTATTTCGTGCTCAGTGATGAGGAATAATTTTGTAAGGAAATCTGTATGTTTGAGGAATAAATTATATCGAGAACATGTTACAATAGAAGACAACATATAGAAGTATTTTTATTAATACTATCTGGTACCCGGACATAGAAGAAATAATTGTGTAAATATTGCTTAAAATTTGAAAGAGGTATATTGTGTAATTAGGAATGGCAATACATTCTTTGAAATTGAATCATATATGACTTTCAAATAGATGTGTCGGTACGATACGCGCGCCACCTGCTGTAAGTTAATTGTACTATGCCTATAACATTTGTGCAAGTGACAGTAATAAGTTGACAAAGTTTTATCGCAATCTGTATGAACCCTATGGCAGCGCGTGAAATACGAAGAAACTCATTAAATTTCCATTTATATCTAGCTGGAACCCGGCGCGTTGCAGCTGTAGAAAAAATAATTGTGGAAATACCGTTTTAAATATGATTTAATTATCGCAATTAACGCAAATACTTTAACGTGCTTGAAATAATGTTCATTTTTCTTTATTTTTATTGAATGACAGAATAATAAAAATAAAACTGCGCTGTTAAAGTATTATTGCCTTAAGTTACGGTCCATTTCAGTTTGTTTTAACTGCACAGATTCAGTGTGACTGTAATTTACGTAGTTTTAATTATTTTTGGGATAAAAAATTACAATCGATTCAGTAAACGATTCTGAACGAGTATATATACAGAATGGGTCCCACATATATGTAACAAATGAAACCACAAGTAATACTAGTCCGTAGAAGTGTAGAAAAATTAAATATTAAATTAAAACCCGTAAAATAAAAAAAGTGAAATTTTCAAACAAAATAAATATTAAAATAAATTCAGTAAAAGTGAACACTCTGTTTAGACAACGTACCTTGACCACTTGGAAGAGTGACAACGTTGCACGCGGGTGGCACGCCGACAAAAGGCACCGCTGTCGATTTGTCGCAACACCAATAGTTTGCACTGCGTGGCAACGTCGCTTTTTAATGTTCAAGGATTCATTCAAGTTCATTGAATCATTGACTTAGTGACCCAATTCTATAGAGTGTTCAAATTTGCTTAAAATTAAAACTCTACTTTTTGACCTAATTACTGGACCGATTACGTTCATTTTTTGTATATCATCAGCAAAGGCGATAACAAGTATATGGTTTCATTTATTGCATATATGTGGGACCCATTCTGTATATACTGTTGTTGAATAATATAAAACTTATAAATACATGTGTCGGTACGATACGCGCGCCACCTACTGTAAGTTAATTTTACTATGCCTATAACATTTGTGCAAGTGACAGTAATAAGTTGACAAAGTTTTACCGCAATCTGTATGAACCCTATGGCAGCGCGTGAAATACGAAGAAACTCATTAAATTTCCATTTATATCTAGCTGGAACTCGGTGCGTTGCAGCTGTAGAAAAAATAATTGTGGAAATATCGTTTTAAATATGATTTAACTATCGCAATTAACGCAAATACTTTAACGTGATTGAAATAATGTTCGTTTTTCTTTATTTTTACTGAATGACAGAATTAGTAATAATAAAAATAAAACTGCACTGTTAAAAGTATTATTGCCTTAAGTTACGGTCCATTTCAGTTTGTTTTGACTGTACAGATTCAGTGTGACTGTAATTTACGTAGTTTTAATTATTTTTGGGATAAAAAATTACAATCGATTCAGTAAACGATTCTGAAAAAACTACTTTCTCAAAGTAGGTACGTTAATTATGTTACGTGTTGTATATATATACTGTTGTTGAATAATATAAAACTTATAAATACATGTGTCGGTACGATACGCGCGCCACCTACTGTAAGTTAATTTTACTATGCCTATAATTTTTTTAAATTGAACGGTACAGCAGCGCATAAAATACGAACGAACAAACATTCATTTTTGTAATATACTAAGTAGATAAAAAGTAATTTTTAATGAAAGTCATTGTTTTATTTTTACGACTACTTAGTAGACTTAGTAGGACGTGGTGTGCTATAACTGTACTATTTTTCAACCTCTTCTACACTATATCTGCAATATCTTAAAGAATTCTAGTAGGATTTCAATAATTAACTTTGAATTACGCTCCAAAATCACAGATACTCACATTCATTTCAGTAGGCATGGTTAAGTAGATTGATAAGATTAAGTCAATAATAATGCTGAATTTTGCCCATTACGTGAGATTTGTGTTTAGGGTTGCTATTATCTTCTTCATATATACAAATAACATTAGCATCTGAATTTTAGTTCTTAATCGAAGATAGATTTAATTGTCCAAGGGGTACAGCATTCACTAACCATCCGTCGATGTGAGTACTCCATATCCAAGTGAAACGTAAGTTTCTTTGTCACGTCGGTTCGGTAAAACTCGTTCGAAAGAGCGAATAACAGTATGTAATCGTTTGTAGCAGCATAAAGTAAATTGCACCAAAATTTCGTTTTGAACGGTAATAAATGGGACACGTCGAAGTCATCACTAATAAGCCAAACTCGGCAACAATTCAAAGTTCTGCGAATTTGGGTAAAGTTTAAAATTTTCCTTTTGCGCGTTAAATATTAAATACCCTAAATTCGGCAGTTTAAGTTCTAACGAAATAATTGTTTACAGTTAACAGTTTCTAAGATAGATAATTGTGCGTATAATTTGTTAAAGGACTTGACTTCTGTTTTTGTTTCATTTGAACAATATTATTTACAAAGTAGGTAGCAAGTAAAAAAAATAATGAAGCTATCAATTAGACTGTATTTAATACAAAACTAAATCAATGGATGAGTTCTTGGTTACAAAAAAAAAGTAGACTATTACATCGGTCTCATACAAATTTCAATCACAACATTTTTTAAAACCAATGAAAATATTTTTTTTATAAAACGAAGGGAATAAACACCAAAATAGAATAGTAACGAAACATGTTATTTAATAAAAATACCGAAAAAATGAACGAAAATAATAATGAATATTATATAAGCCGTAAATAATAAAGATATAAAACGAGCTCACATTCCACGGTCCTGATGGTAAGTGAATGCTGTGGCTCATAGACATCTACATGTATCCTTAGTTAACAACCTAAATACAGAGGCGTTGTTGCCCCTGAAGTATGTGAGGAATTGCCTCGTAACTAGTGAAAATGATCTCCGGGTTTCTACACCCACTTTACGAAACACTGCAATCTGCAGCATTAAGGCGCTATTTTACGATAGTGTTCTGTGAAAGCGCGGTGGTTCACTGGTTAATCTGACCCATTCGGGCTACAACTACATATAATATAAATTTAGTAAGGCTCTATTACATCAGAAAATTATTGTTGATTTATCCAAAACCGAAAAAAACGTATTATTAAATCTACATATTTTTATATTTAAAAGTCTTTATGGCTAAGCGTGCGTAGTGTTTAAAAGCCACATTAAACGAAATTCAAACCTGTTTGTTGTTCTGTCCAAACGACCTAACATGTTTCGTGCACGTTTATAAGCTCCGTGTGATTAATGTAAACGACGTGTGTTAAACGTTTGTATTCAAAGCGTTTGTTCAAAGGAATAAATAAATTGAATTTTAGGATAAAATTACGCGGTCTTAGCCACAGCCACTTAGCGGCTTTGTACCTTATATTTTACGCATGCTAAGACGCTTACTTGTATATAAATTGACAACCATTACTCTTATTTCCTTCAACAACTTAATTCCTCCATTCCATCACCGTCAGACGATGGTCTTCACCCGTTTGTTTAATATACGAGTAAGTTACTTATGAATAATTCTTACTTAAAGTCATTTGTTACTTTCACCATTGGTTCGGAAAAATTCCTTTTTACTGACAAGAACCAAAAAGAAATTAAGCGGGAACTTATTTCCATAGAAATATTATGAAATTACCTACCCCATATCGTCCCGAGGGTGTCGTAAGAGGCGACAGAGGGAGATTTAAAACAGGTGGTGTTCAGCAACATCTTCCTGATAACAACACAAAATAATAAAAAAACTGTGACAAAATACCCAACGTGACGCAATCTATTGGCGAGGCCTATATTCAAGAGGGAAATTTTATAGGCTGGCTATTTTATAGGTTGTAAACAAATATTTACAAAACTCATTAAAGAAATAGCTTGAAAGCCATCACTTCATTGTCACGGGTTGTTATGAAACTTTCTATCACCCATATTATAATAACCCTTTTTTTAAAGTCTTTTAAAGCATTTGGTGACAAACGAGTACATAGTCCACCTGACGGTAAGTGGATGCTGTAGCCCATAGACATACCCATTTATCCTTAATTAAGAATCAAAAAGCAAATGCGTTTTCACCCCTGAGGACTAAGATGGAATGCCTCGACTCTAGTAAAATGGTATCCGGTTCTCTACACTCACGACACGCAGCACAGCAGCATTACGCTGCTATTTTACGCTGGTATTCTTTGAGAGCGTGGTCCTGCCCCGGTCGAGCCGACCCATTCGTGCTCCATTTATAATATAGTCGCAGCGGGGCTCTACCAAGTTGAAAAATGTGACGTAGGAAACAGTATTGGTTAATGGATCCTATAATTACTCGGCGGTGAAGAAAAAAATATCGTGAGGATTCCTCCATGTCTGAGAAATAAGAATTAAAGTCAACACACATTGAGGAAGCGCGGTGTACAATTCCTTGCCCAAAAATGCTCTATCGTGAGGAATCCTCCAAGTCTGAGAAATAAGAATAAAAGTCAACACGCATTGAGGGAGCGCGGTGTACAATTTCTTGCCCAAAAATCCTCTATCGTGAGGAATCTTCCATGTCTGAGAAATAAGAATAAAAGTCAACACGCATTGAGGGAGCGCTGTGTATAATTCCTTGCCCAAAAATCCTCTATCGTGAGGAATCCTCCATGTCTGAGAAATAAGAATAAAAGTCAACACGAATTGAGGGAGCGCGGTGTACAATTCCTTGCCCAAAAATCCTCTATCGTGAGGAATCCTTCATGACTGAGAAATAAGAATAAAAGTCAACATGCATTGAGGGAGCGCGGTGTACAATTCCTTGCCCAAAAATCCTCTATCGTGAGGATTCCTCCATGTCTGAGAAATAAGACTAAAAGTCAACACGCATTGAGGGAGCGCGGTGTACAATTCCTTGCCCAAAACCCTCTCAGACATGAGAGGAGCCCTGTGTCTAGCAGTGGTACGTATATGGGATGTAACTTTATTATTGCTCTTTTCTTTATTACTCTATTTTAAGTATTGATTACATACACTATAGTTATTTCTCTTTTGAAACCCTATTTCTTGAATCTGTTAACAAAATTTTAAACCAAATAACCAGAAATAACAAACAAGCAAACCTAATGACAAAATATCAATATCATGTATTGAAAAATTGGTACAACATTTTATCTTTGAATTTGCTATTCAAATACTTAAGCATGAAATAATAAGTTTAAATCCTATATTCTTGACGGCATAATATTTTAGCTTTCTGATTAATGTATTCTGATTAATGTATATAAAATAAAAATAGTCGAATTTCTTGGAAAGGTCAAAAATATATCTAAAACACCATCTGAATTCTTCCATGAAAAATATTTAGTAAGTGAAACACCGGCTACAATCTTTGAATTGCTTAATAAAAATAAACTGAATATTATTCAGTTTATTTTTATTAAGCAATTTCTTAATATTATTAAAAAAATATTGTCTTATCTAAAATGATTTTTCAATAATATGACTTAATGTTGGTATTACAGAAATTGTTCAAAAATTTTCGGAATCTAATGTACTACCAACTTCAAACAAAGATATGAGTAGTATTAGGAAATGAAATTGACCAATCTGGTGTAGATTAGTAGATTGTTTTGAAAATGGTGGCAGGATAAGGTTTAATTTTAAATTCTGTAGTAATTTGTATTGTACACCAAAATCCTATTTGATTTCACTCATATTAATCTGAATCGTAAATTTTCATATCTTTCAGAACTCAGATATGAAAATGTATTACAGAAGCGGTATATTTCCGCTGAGAGAGAAATGCTTAACCAATGTTAACTAGAGCCAAGTACACGAACGTACTTACAAAGCTTACTTCCGATGCAGTAAACTCCCGTTGAACCGGACCAATAGAAGTTACGAAGTGAAATGAATATGGGAGCGTGTCCATATTTAATATGTCCCTTTATATTATTAAACGTTTCTACTTACGTCTTTTCTTCATTAGATATTAGATAAAGAATACCACTTTCATGTTTTTTTTTTTACGTGTTCAGTGCCGAATTCACCTAATGGAACACAGAATGATTTCACTCCGATTAATAAAATCTATCTGCAGCATACTGGCTCTAATACGAATATGACTATTCGACCGGGGAAGGGCTATTCTTGTAGAGAATAAATGCTTCAGTGTTTCGTTTGATGAGTGTCGAAAACCGAAGACCCATTTTAATGGAAAAGAACATTTAATCTTAGTTTTAAGGGGTTACAAGACATCTGCATTTTGATTATTAAACAAGAATAGGATAGTGTTTATTTAACCCAAGCATCCACTAATTTTTATTCATTTATTTACATTTAGTATTTTACACTAAGTGTAAATAAATAAATAAATATTAGGAGTAGTTGGTATTAGCTATAATTTTGAACCGAAGGCGTCGTAAAACCTGATTGTAGGAAATATCAGTAGAATGTTATGGGTTCCGATAGATAGCTTCACAACCTTTCTGTTTTCCGTTATCGTTATACCCTACTAAAGTCTACTGAGGAAAATAGGCCTCCCGTATAGATTGCCTCATAGGGGGATATTTGCCATAGTTATCACTCTTGGACTCTTTTTATAACATTTATTTACAATAGAATATTTTTTACAATTGAGTGCGAAAAGATTCAGTAACGGCAAGGAAGCGATCGCACCATTACCGAGGGTTTATCAATAATCGTCTCTGTATAATAACCCTGTACTCTATACAAGTATAATGTAGTAGTATAATTGTCCATAAATAAAAAAAATTAATTATTTTTTAACTTGGGATTCAAATCGCACATGGAAGTTCTTTCAAACCGAATCAGAAGGATTATCCATATAATGAGAAAGCTATATTATATAACAAATAAGGCAATACTAAAGTCTGTGTATTATGCCCTTTGTCAATCGCTCATAGCTCGCATCACATGTTGGGAATGTGCTTCCAAAACATTTTTAATACAGATTGAGAGAGCACAGCGGGCAGTTTTAAAGGCAATGCTACGAAAACCGTACAGATACCCCACTACAAGCGTATACGAAGATGCCGGAGTACTTACTGTACGTCAACTCTTTGTGCTGAATACGTCTTGAGCAGTACTTAAATACATATTATCTTCAAATAACCACAAACTACTGACAAATCGCAGGGTATAAAAACTATCCATACCTTCTGTCAATACGAAATTTGCGCAACGTTTTGGCGACTTCATCAAAAGACGAATTTATAATAAAGTCGTCAAACACTGTAAAATTATAAAAAAAAAATATGCATCTGCAAAATTAATCATAAAGAAATGATTGGTCACCCTATTGTATGAGGAAACAGAAGATTTGTTAAAAACTGACTTTTGCTAATTGATGGTATTTGTGAAATTTTAGGTAAATATTGTAGTTGTTTTAATCTTATTTTCTTTTTTTTTTGATGTAAATACATATATAGTTATATATTTTTTATATTCCAGTTATATAAAACTTGGCTTTGTTGTTAAAGGTTTCTTTTTTTGAATATTTTTAGATTTTGTGCATTAAGCCGTTCTTTTAATGCTGTTTTGTGTAGGTATATTAAGATATATTAAGATATCTTATCAGACAAGATGTATAAAATAATGACTAGTGAACTTTGGTCTCAGGTTTCCTCGATACAGGCTTGCCTAGTGAGGAAACCAACAGATATTACCTATTGTTTATATTTTTCTGTTAACAAAACATTTTCCATTTCATTTTCATTTTCAGGTCCTGCATATTTTCTTGGACTTAGTTGAAAAGCGTATATGCCCCATAAAGGAATTACTGACTGTTTGGAGTAGAGTAACTGGTAAAATATGATAGAATATGTAAGTTAAGTTAGAAAACAATGCAATTTAAAAAAAGAACTTTTAAGAAAAACGATACCGCTTTTTCGGTAGCTCAAGTAAAGATAATAAATTTACACAACCGTGAAATCTTTGCTTGTTTTGCAGTTTAGAACATTATGCCATCAACTTTTACAACTTGTGATATAAGATATTTTCATTTACAAACACTATCCCGTTACCGTCACAGTCTTTTAAATTAAAAGCATAAAATAGCAGCTAGTGATTGTAAAGAATCGGATACCCTTTTTTACTGGAAATGAGGCGTTCCATCTTAGTCTTCAGGGTGACAACCCAACTGCATTATGAATTTTAATCGAGGATAAATGTGAATGTTTATGGGCCACAGCTACTTACCATTAGGTGGACTGTGTGCTCTTTTAGGTAACAAATTATACTATAAAAAGTCCAGTGATGAACATAGACCTACCCCATAGATTCCAGTTACCCGTAGATCCAAATATCATATTACAAAGAAAAGACTAGACCTTTCGATATCACCTATCTAACTGTCAAGGTGGCGATATAAGCAAATCCATATTAAGGGAGAAACATATCTTACTTCACTAAGAACCTAATATTTACTTGAATAAATTACATATACATTTAGGGGATAAAATAATAATACACTAAGTGATAAGACACCCTTTTTGTTGGAGACCGTCTGAATAGGTATCATCCCCTTACATATTAAATTGTCAAGCTGCAGTGCTTGGACTTCTGTCTTCTGATCTGAAGGATATGGACAATCAGTACAATTATATGCTGTGAGGCATTACATTATTACTCAGTCTGTCCTCAGAGGTGACAACGCTTTTGTAGCCTACTTTTTTAAAAGTGCGTTGCAAGTGTCCGTGGACTGAAATGAGCATTTACTATCAGGTAAGCTGTAAGTTTTTTTTAAACGCCCAGATATTTAAAAATTTTAATAGACTCACTTTTTGTATCTAGATGGACGCCTAGACAGATATAAGTACATAAATATAATTGTAGGACTCTTTGATCTACACTTATATTTTTAGCTTTCTTTAGTTTTATAATTTATATTAAATTAAACTAATCAATATATGAAAACTTTGAGATGTCTCAAATCTGCAGGTATTTTGTTTGAAGTTGCTTGAAATCCCTAGATCGCTGCCTAGTCAAATTAAATCCGTAGATTGACCTCTCGGTTAAGTTGGACTTACCTAGTCGGACTATATCTCCCAGGTAAACGTATTCATCAACAACTTCGAGCATAGTTCAAATGCCTAAGAACTACGGTGGCTACTCAGCGTCAGGTGGACTGTAAGTTCGATCACATAATTTTTTTTTAAATACCCGAGGGATATGAAAATAATACATTACATTTTGTTTTATTTTTATTTTTATTTAATTTAAAAAAAAACTTCGTCTAAAATACCTATCTATTATAATATGAAGTGTCGTATAGTATAATATTTAATATAGAGTTCAAAACTTCGCTTTTACATTCTAGTATGCTACTAATATTGTGGAAACTTTATCATTGCACGTAAAAGTTGTTTCGTTTAAAGGTCGTAATACGTGCACGGTTCGTGACATTTCCAGGGATCGACCTCATTCACACACCACGTAAGTGTAATGTCTACAAAAATCTGAATAAATTTAGATTTCCTTATATCCATACAAATTATTTTATGTACTTAAAATAAAGACTCCGGTCATATTTACCACTCGTAACAGCATACTCGTACATTCCGTTTTCCTTTGTCTCTTACGATGAGAATCGGCAGGGTTCTTGTATTTTTTAAATAATAAGAATACTTTATCCCATAGACATCTATATTTACCCTCTGTGAAGCATCGAAATACAGATGTGTTACAAATGATGCAGACCCTTGAGTACTAAGATGGAATGTCTCATTTCCAGTAAAAAGGGGCTTCAGTTATGTACACTCGTACAAAACACAGCAAAGTTGAGATGCTATTTAACGTTGGTATTCTGTGAAAGCGTGGTATTTTCCCGACCGAGCTGACGTATTCGTGTTACTTCTATTTTTCCCTATACGCACTGACAGTGTAGTTATTAACAAAAAAACTTTTGCTTTGTCTTCACTTTTGATTCACTGATTCTGAACAGGACGGCTCAAGTGGATCGTTTGATAAAGTTTTTTTGAGTGAAATTTTTAATAGATCCTTAACTATCTCTTATCTAAAAAGAGGTTACGAAATTCATCTTTTATCTACCAAAGAAAGATAAGAAGCAGTATTAATGTCAGTAGTTCAAAGTGAGTTTCGCAGTTACAACATTACTTTACTTAGATTGTAATATATATATATATATATATATGACATGGAAAGGACGAGAACAAGCAGTTGTCAAGTGTCACGGATAATAACGTTATGTACTCGTAATTATCTGTATACATATAAATAAAAATGAAGTGTCTGTCTATAATATTGATAAAAACTGGATTCTATTACGCTCAGGTATTATTTGCTTGTTATGTTGCGTATCGGTCTGTCTGTCCGTCCGGTTTAATCTTAAGAATGACTGAATAAATTGCTATGAATATTCCAGAAGGGATTAAATTGCGGTGCGTTTTGGCAAACAATAAGATATTTTTTAATTTAGCAAGTTATTGAACAATGTTTGCGATTTATTCTTAAAAGTAATGATGTCTACACTTGTAATATTTATTTTAATTTGTTTGTTTTAGTTGTGCTTCTCAGCAGGTGCAACAGTACACGAAGTAGTGGCCATTTTGATTCGACAAATCGGAGGATAAAGCTGTGCCAATGTCATAAGAGGCGACAGAAGGTAACTGAAACAGGAGATGGGCAGCAGCGCTTTTTACACAATAAGAGTAACGAACGAGCTGCAGTCAACCTAATGGTAAGTGGTTGCTGTGGCCCATAGTCATCTACATTTATCCTTCATTAAGAATCAAACCGCAGATTAGAAGAGAAACAGAAACCGCGTTGTCACCCTTAAGGACTAAGATGGAATGCCTCGTTTCCAGTTTAAAACGGTCTCCGCATCTCTACAGACATCATACGAAACATAGCAGTATTAAGCTACTATTTTACGCTGGTATTCTTTGAGAGCGTGGTCCTTTCCCGGTCAAGCCAACCCATTCGTGCTACAACCTTAATATAGCTGCAGCGTGGCTCTGCCACGTATGCCTTTCTGATAACAACTCAAAATAAAAAATAAACTGCGGTTGCCAATTCGCCTGTCAAGCGTGGCAACTATGACAAATATCCCCTTTATGAAGAAATCTTTGGGGGAGGCCTGTGTTCAGTCACGGACTTGATGCGCTGCACATCTGCAGTTTTAATTATGTTATGTTGGTTTTTAGCAGGCTGTTGGTATTAAGGTGTTAATCAATAACTATTTTATGTGAATATTACAGCATGTTGGTGATTTTTCATTTATTATATTCTATATTTAAAATTTATGGGATGTAATGAATGGATAGAAGAATAATATATTAGAGAGCTTATTACAATTAGGTGTAACAGGCGGCCTAAGTCCAGGATGAATAAGTTAGATGGGTCACACCACGTGTTCAATATTATCCGTGATACCTGAACTCGGTGGCTGAGAAATTCTACTTCAGAAATGTAAATGAAATTGCATTGCATTTCAAAATGATCTCGGAGCTAATATTGTTTTTACAATACGCATCTTCCTAATAAAAACTTAATAAAAATAAAAAACTGCGTCCAAGGCCAGGAAACAATGGCAAATATCCTCCTATGGGATACTCGTATATGGGAGACGCCATCCAGTCCATCTGATGGTAGGTGGTTGCTGTGGCGCATAGATATTTAAATCTATCCTGGATTAAGAATCAAATTGTAGATGCGCTGTCACCCCTTTTAGAGAACTTAAGGAGAAAGACTCGTTCCCAGTGAAAAGGGTCTCCGATTCTCTACACTCACTGTACGAAATATTCAGCAATATTCATATACAATTTTTCAATATTCTTCTGCTTCACTCTTGTATTATGTGGAAGCGTGGTAACATTACATGTGGTAGATATAGGATTCCCCATAAAAACCATCTAAATTAAAAGTCAATTTTATGGAAAACTTTGATTTGTTATCATTCTATATGAGTACGATATCTATAAAGTTATGGTAAAGGATATCCATAAAGTTATTATAAAATAAAATTCTCTGTTAAAAGGTTCCGAGGGTGTATACAAAAAAATAGGATAAACTTTCAGGGAAATGAAATTAACCTCTATCAAATTTGTTCGCCCTTGTTTAAATAGTCCGTGTAATTTTTTGTTGTGTTGTTTTAATCAATCCATAAATTCCATATTCGAAAATTCAGTTCACTATTTGGTTTCTAGGACACTGCTTCAAAGATTTGGAGAAAATTTAGTATTTTGATGTTTTACTTGGATGAAACCAATTTTACAAATTTTATTGCAAGTTATTCAATTTCCGCTCCGGAAAGTCTGCAGTCTGTGAATACATTCGAGATTGTCCCCGCCATTACATCATATTTGATAGACCACAAATTCCATCTACCAATATTATATATTCATCTATTAACAGACTTGTTTGTCACTCCTATTTTATAAATAATTGAATCGTATACAACTAGATATAATATATTTGCAGCGTGACTCTACCACGTGCAATACCACACGTTGCCAAGCTGCGAGGCATCTCTAAGTATTGCTCGCACCCCTTCTGGGTAACATCTATAACACATGTATGAAATGTTCGACAAGCATATGTTGCCCTGTGTTACATTTTCTATCGTAAACATTAAGCAATATAAATAAATACGTGATAGATATAAATTTACATTTTTATAAGGAAAACGTTACCTTTACACCTGGATTTTCTGTTGTATTGTGGAGGCAGTTTAAGTACACAAATTTCCCAAAAACAAACATCCAGACTCGGAACAATTATTTATAGGCCATAGAAATACTAGTTCCCTGCAAGATTCAATCCTGCGGCCCTCAGAGCTACAACTCATTGGTCAAGTCATTGTGTTATGGAGCCGTCAAATAACATAACTTTAACTATCTCGCCTGTGACCATAAACGGAATAGTTGAAAGGCATTACTTACTCCTACGATCATTTAAATAATGTTTACTTTATTTTTTTTAATTACGATTTTTAAAATTTTAAACGAGCTTTGCTGCAACTACATTATAGTCTGAAGCACCCACAGGGTCGACCCTCTATTTGAGGAATTTTATCTTAGTCTTCAGGGGTGACAACGCGTCTGCATTATGATCTGCATTATGATAGGCCAGAGCATGTACTACAATCAGTTGGACTGTGTGGTCGTCCTTCATCCTTATTCTATAAAAATATATTTCACTAACTTATAACAATACAAATATATACATATATATATATATATACATATATATACATATATATATATATATATATATATATATATATATATATATATATATAACTTATAACAATACATTTCCAAACAATAAGTTATAATGCATTACAATTTTTCGTAATTTGTCACGCCTCACAGTGTGGTAAGGAGAGACTACGGATTTACCTTTGACACAATACTGGTACACCTCTCTCGCCTCCTTCACCTAATAAATGACACAAAACAAAATTCCAAATCATAAACAGTATATATAGAAAATCTTCGAACTATCACACGGAGCGTTGGCCGCTCCCTGGGCAGAATACCTTGCCCGGCGGGAGATCTTCCCTTTTCCTTCTACGGCACGCAATATGTGGCGTAACTCGCTTCACTTAGACCTATGCAAATCCGCTACGCGCATGAAGCTTAAGCTACACTCTTATTTCACGCCACTACTAGGGAACAATACGAGTCATCGATAACTAATTAAAAATATTTTTATTAAAAACAAACAAATTTATCTAATGTTTACACTAGGAGAGTGATCATAATTAAATTTTACTTTAACCACGTAATATACTTAAATTCCTATACATTTTATAATTTATTAGTATTACAAAAATACAAAATACAAAAATATTTATTCATATAAGAATACATTTTAATATGTAAAGTTGCCTAACAGTTAAAACATTGCAGTCCCGATATAGTTCAGAAGTCCCCGTTGTAATTTTCCTGAATGTCATAACTTTTAGGAGTGAGCATTGAGCCCTCTCCATTTTAATCATTTTGGTTTTGTGGGTACCACCCCATATTGGCAAGCAATATAGTATGATGGATTGTACCAGAGCAGTATAAATGTAAGTAATAAGTTGTTTGTCGGTGACATGTCTTTTGTATTTGAACAACCACAATAGCTTTCTGACTCTGTGGGTGCAAGTGTCAATTTGTTTATGCCAATTTATTGCTGGTCAAGATATATCCCTAAGTATTTTGTGAAACCATAAGTTAAGACCCCGCGCCTTCAACGGAGCGCGAGAATGTGCGACGTTCATTCCGCCTGCATCCGGCATAGCAACAGGACGCGACGCGCTACTTATATCAATTAACTTACATTGTTTTCGTAGTTAATTTCATCTTGTAAATTTGTTTGTAGTAAAAGTTGTTTGTTACATAGAAATAACATTACTGCATTTGAGTCAATTAATTCTTATTCCTGCCCTTTATTAGTATTCGTAAGTTTATAATATAACGTATTCGAACACAACATTGGGTGTGGTCTCCACATCGATCCCACATTTGAATAAAACGTTGGGGAGTGACCCACATTCTTATTGAAATTCACGTTTTAATTTAATCAGTGGTTCGGAAAAAACCTCTGTCCTTGGAAGTGATTAATAAATGCAGCGGGACGGTTTTTCTTTTTCAAATCTTATGGCTACCGATAGATGGCTGTATTGGTTATACTGCCATATATCGGTGACCATTACATCTTTTTTTTATAAAACTAAAGTTACAAACAATCTTACAGTCCACCTGATGGTAAGTAGCTACTGCAGTCCATGAACACCTGTAGCCAATCGCAAACAAAGAAGACATCGTCACTACTGAGCACTATGTTCGAAATGCCTCACAGCCTGTTTATATACTCTTTAGGCATTCTACATGCTTCTGACCGAAAATAGGTAAGAGGCTATTTTCTCTTTTTTATAGGAGAGGTGGTAAACGAGCATACAGCTCACCTAATGTGAAGTGGCTTTCGCCGCCCATGAACCACTGCAACACTAGGGGAATCGCAAATGCGTTGCCGGCCTTTTAGAAAAGAGTAAGCTCGTTTCTTGAAGGTCCTTAAGTCGTGTCAGTACGGAAAAATCGCGGGTGGTAAGCTATTCCACAGAGAGGTCGCACGCGGAAGTAAACTCCTAGTGAAAAGTAAGGTAGTGGATCGCCAAGAAACCCGACCACCTAGTAAAATTACACCTCATTAACTCTAGATCTATTTTTGTCACTGTCTATAATCACCCACTGACTTATCAGCGCATAGCCCAAACTCTTGGATCTAGAAAGACGAGAACTAAGATAGAGTCATCTATTACTTAAAAAAATACTAGAAGTACGTTTTGTATATTATATATTTACGTGTCAAGTATAATCTACAATAGTTAAATGGTTTATTTACTTTAAAATACAGAATTATTTTGTTAAAAAACGAATAAAAACAATGGCCCATATTGAATCAATTCCAGTCCCATGCCACAAACGAATTCATTAATGAATAAATTCAGATGGACATCGAATTTTATAATCGGTAGTATATACATTTTATTATTTATTCAAAATAATCCGTTAGCAATGTTCTTTGTGAATTTACGTTGATGTATGTAATTTATTGTCAACCCAAATCCTTACTATATCATCTAAGCTATAAAATTCTACTGCTAATCCTAGGTCGCCTCATAGTCATAGATAGGATTTAGCCATAGTTGACACACTCGGCAGACAGGTTGGCGATTGCAGTTTTTTATTATATCCACTACCCCATATGGTACCCGTGGCTGCCCTCAGAAGCGACAGAGGGAAATTGAACTAAGAAATAAGCAGCAGCGTCTTCCAGCTAACCTGAGTGTCGCAAGAGGCGACTTTGGGAAGACCTTAATTAAACCTACACAGTAGGCGTATATTTTAAGCCGGAGTTCATAATAAAATTGTAATTAACAACTTCATTGGTACCGGCGGGATCGAAGTCAAGTTTCTCGCGTTCTATGAAATTTACAGCAAAACGTTTTCCGCTGAACTACAGCTACTCTTTATTAAGCATTATTAAAAACAATGTAGTATTATATTAATTAAAGTTTAACAATTAAGGCAAATCCTTTCTACAAAGGAGAGGCCAATACCTAGTAGACAGGTGACTTAAAGAAAACATAACCTCTACACTAGGATTTTCTCCTGCACCGTGAGTGCAGTTTACGTTCATAAACGTCACAAGAACAAACATCCAGACCCGGAACAATTATTTGTAGATCATACAAATACTTGTTCTGAGCGGGCTTTGAACCCGCAACCCTCAGTGCTGCAATAAATTTATAAGCCACTGCGCTATGGAGCCGTCAAGTTGACTTATAAAGAGGTTTTATGGGACGTTAGGTTAGGCTAGGTTGGTAGATAAAAGGAGAAATTCAACACCGTCGAATATGTCTGCTGTCAATCTGCTGGCTATGCGTGATAATTATGGCTAATCATCCGCACTATAACAATAAAACGGGTCTGGGACATGACTAACAAAAATGAGAAGTTGCTATAGTTTTTTCGCGTATACTTTTTCTAGGCATAAGTTTTTCAAGATAGGTACTTTACTTATAGAATTATAATAAATAATATAGATACCATAGGGCATTTATTTTATAAATTTAATAGTTCGCGTAAAACAAGGTAAAAGCCGATTCAGTTATTTATTATTTTCCATTAAAGAAACACAGGAAACAGGATATTGGCTAAATAGCCGGACAATCAAAGCCGGTTGCTTTTCTCACGTAATACACTTTACGGCTTCAGGTTATATATACTGGCACATAGTGCCATTAATTGTTTACACCTGTTGCTCACTAAAAACAATTCGAACAATTCGAGACGAACAAGCCACTATATGTAATATGTCACTTAATTTGATATTAAACAATCTTTCTGTCTTAAGTTATTACGTAATTAGCTGAACTAACAACACCTTTAAGTGCCATATCAATATTAAAAAACTTTTATGTTTAAAATAAACAGATTGACTTGGTCATCGCATGAAAATACATTGTATATCACAAGTAATACATATTTTATTTTATTAGATGGTTTAGTACGATTTTTTTTATTCTACCATCTCCGGGTTTGTTTCCACCTGTCGCCACATGCCACACCCACGGGATGGTATGTGGTAGCGATGGGTGATTGTGGCAAAAAAAATCGACTGATTAGATAATTGTGCTATTGCGCATTCATTGTCGAATTAGTAACTCCTTGCCGTGGTTATTCGATAAACAATCGACAGACTATTAACACAATGCAATCCGCCGCTATGTAACTGAGCGCGTTTTTCCTAAAGCAGGTAAGTATGTTAACTAGCCAACGAAATAACATTTTAAATAAAAGTTTTGACCTGTTTCGTTAAGATTATAAGTAATTAACATTTTAGTGTCATTTGAAAATCGCATACCTAATAACCGCAGTCTTAGCGTATGTATTGGCGCAAAGACTTAGCGCAGCGCACGTCCGCCGTACCATCTTTTTTAACTTATTTATGCGCCGACTAAGGAGTCGATAACAATCGACTAACGTGAACCGTTATCGAATTTTACTGACAAAACTGAACAATCGACTAATTCGATTAGTTTTAGTAATAATCACCCATCGTTAGTATGTATACACACACTACAAGTTAAGGTTCACGCGTTCAAATAATGCACATAATTAATATAATCAACACCCATAATGTTTGCATTTCAAGCGGTCAAATAATACAAATAAACCGAGCATGTTTAAATAAAATCACGTACCTAGCCCCTGATACAGAAAACAAACAAATGCACACACGTTTACGAGTAGGAAATAATAGCTGTGTTATTTTATTTTTATTTTAAAACGGTCACGTACCGTGCGTTTTATAATACTTTTTTCTAGTTATAGAGAGCTACTTAAAACAAAAAAATCTGCTAAATAAAACTACTTTTACGAATTTTATTGGTTTTTTTTATTTATTTTTAACTCTTGACTTTTCGAGTGCTTTGAAGAACATAGTAAAGTTACAGCCTATATACGTACCACTGCTGGGCACAGGCCTCCTCTCTTTTCTGAGAAGGTTTTAGGGCAAGGAATAGTCCGCCGCGCTGCCCCAATGCGTGTTGGCGAACTTCACATGTCTTCGAAATATTTTTTTCTTATTTCTCAGACATGCAGGTTTTCTCACGATGTTTTCCTTCACCACCGAGCACGTGGTAAATCAAAGAAGAACATAGTAAAATTAGTAAAATTAGTCTAACCTTTTCGCAATAGGTTTATTGTACTGTTATCTTGTTTTTTGAGGTATTTTTGAGCTTGAATTTCATTTTATTAATTAAATAATCCCAGGCAGATAGCATAGTGTATTACCCAATTCTGTTTTGGTGACCATGGGTACTGCAAAGAACTCAATACGTTGATAGTTAAAAAGAAAATAAATTAAGTATTTAGAGAAAATAAAATTAAGTGCTCGCAAAATTATTAAGATAATTGCGGCCATTGTTTTAACGTTAGGTGTGATTAACGTGGGTTGTCTGTAAAGTTTCCGATCTAAGATATTTTTTCTTAAAATTTATTTTTATTTTTCCACATAGTCCCCTTGTAAACTTTACATGTCCAAAATGGCTGAAATTATATTGCGTAACTGTCAAAAGATGCACAGCTATATTCACTAACTTTTATTGACGAGTACTGACAGCTTTACGTTGAGGTCGGAAATTTTTCAGACAACCCTGGTAATTTATAGTAATAATATAAAGTCCACCACCACCTTTTTTATATACGTTTAAATTAAGTGGCAAACGAACTTACGGTCACCGCAGCCATCAAATAAAAAAGGCTGCAGATTCGTTGTCGACTCTGAGGATTAAAATGGAATGTCTCATAACATGTCTCACTACTAATTTTCTTTACCAATCGGACTGCAATTACGCGGAAGAAACAGGTAGCACGGTGATACCTACGCCGACACTACAAGCCCTGTTATATCAAAAATGTATAAAACATTGGTCCAATATCAACTTATTGCATTCATCAATAAGACTGAAATGAATACCATCTTTACTTATCGGAAAAGTTTGAGCCTTGTTGATTTGTTACTAAACATGAGATTTAGTAACAAACGTATTCCTTTGTTTTCTCCCTAGATAATTACGCTAGAAGATATATTTATTTTACGATGCAATATATACTCGTATCTACGAGTACCCATGAAGAATTTGGTGAAGATACCATATGTTTTGTATTACATTTTAACGTTATGGGCTGTAATTATGATGATGATGATATTAACACTGCCTACTCATGCTGTCTATATATAAATCCAGCAAACATTTTTAACTTACGAGGTTATTTTGAATAACCGGCAAAATATGCAGAGAAAATATAGAAACACTTGTTTAGTGCGGGAATTAACTCTCGGTCCTACAGTGCCGCATCCAAACGCTTAGCCACTGCGCTACGGAGTAATTTATTCGTCGTATTAGTAATCCGATAGAACCATAGATAACGATTTCATCGTCCATATTTGAATTACATTTACCCGTTTCTGAGTTCGTTTGTGGTTAAGGTAGACCAAAATCCATTTAGACCTGAAGATCATTAGTTCTCGTTGATCGAACAGAATTTGTATTTACTTTTCTCGATACAGCGTTGATTTATCTCTGAGCTGTACTTAGTTTCTAATTAAATATAACTGTTTTAATGAACAGTTTAGTGGTTACACAGCGTGAGGTAAACTGAAGTAAGTGAATAGTTTAAAACAATCTGAAGCGACAAACGTCCTTCAGTCTTCGTGACGGTAAGCAAATACTTCACTTCATAGATACCCGGAACTAGCTTCAAACAAAGAACGCTACAAATAGGTTTAATGACATACTTTTTAGTTCTGGTTATGTGTTGTGTTTGTTCCCGTTTTTCTGATAAGAAGCTACTACAGATTACGGCACTTAAATCGCCAACAACATTTCACCCTGATATTATAGCCCAGTATCTAAAATTTATCAAATATATATGGAGCGTAGTTATTACTAAATAAGACAAGCATATTTTATTTTGCAATATTGAATGGGCCATTAGGTGGTTGAACGATATTTCGTACGCCTATAACCGTTCAACTAAACTTTACCTTAACTTTCGATTTAATGCCCAATTTCAAATGTTTACAATTTTATTACCAAGTTGTCACTATTTAGTCGGCTTCTCCCTACACTTGGGCTACCGGTACTACTACTGATAAGACGAGCTGGTAAGAAAAGCAGGAAGTCGATGGATTCAGGTGGCTTAGAAACGTGTTTTGTGGCATTCATTTTATGGTGGACTTGTAAATGGCTATAATGATGATGATGATGATGACGCTTTTATATTACCTCTAGTATATTATAAGTTGTAGAGCCAAGCTGTAGCTATTTAGTTTATAGGATAAGATGACAAACGAGCACACAGTCTACCTTATGGTAAGTGGTTGCTGCGGCCCGTAGACATCTACATCTATCCTCGATTGCAAATCAAAATGCAGATGCGTTGTCACCCGTAAGGACTAAGATGGAGTGCCTCGTTTCCAGTAAAAAGGGTTCCCGGTTCCCTTCACTCACTACGAAACACAGCAGCATTAAGCTACTATTTTACGCTGGTATTCTGTGAAAGCGTGGTCCTTCCCCGGTCGAGCCGACCCATTCGTGCTACAACTATGCCACTAATATAACTGCAGTATGGCTCTTCCGCGTATAAAAGTTGTACAAATTTTGTAGCACGAGTTAGTCGGCTCGACCGTAGAAGGAACACACTCTAACAGAATTCAGCGCAAAACAGTAGTATAAGTTTGCCCAATTCAGTTCTTAGTTCGTTTGTGTGTCCTCCCGTTGGTTCGTTTGTAGGTTTATCTATAGGTTTGTTCATTAGTTTGTGTGGTCGTCAGATATATATGAATGATTTTGTTCAGATTAGTGTCTTTCTAGGTCTTTGCGATGGTTAAAATTACAAATAAATTCCACGGGAACGAAGTCACGTGCACAGCTAGTATTATATATATATTAGAGACATTGCTGTATAAACTTAAGCAATGTATGTTTAATTTTATTAAATTGAATGTATTTGTAACAAATATTATACATATATTTAGCTTTTCTGCGCTTATATCTCCATATAAATTTTAATTATGATAAATCTCATGAAAAAATGTAATGTACGTACTCTCGCCAAAAATGTAATGTCATCATCATCATCATCATTACAGCCCTTCACAAGTCCACTGCTGAACATAGGCCTCCCCCAAGTAATGCCACAAAATGTAATGTACCTACACAAAAATAAAAATAGGTATATTACATATTTAAAACCCCCTTAAGTATATATAATAAAAAATATAACTCTGAAAAATGAAAAATTATTACATTATAATCTAGTCGCAAGGGCCCCTGTACTAGGTAAAACCGTTTGTTGTTAACGTGTTTATACAACTGCACTAATAACGCACACGCAGACGCATACGCACACGCACACGCACAAGCACACGCACACGCGAACACACACGCGCACTTGCACACACACACATGCACACACGCACACGCACACGCACACATGCATTCATGCACGCACACACGTATTAATTTTAATTGGATTTTAAATAAAGAAAGAAGAATCATGTGTGCGTGTGAAGCAGTTGAGCATGGCTTAGACATCATTAAATTATACGCTGTGCTCCGTCTTTATTTCTGAGGTACAATGTTAACGTAAGTATTATCAATTATTTTGTGGAATTTTGGCGCGAGCTTGACTACTGACGAACTTCTACTCCTGCATTGTTTTATAATGGTTTGATGTAGATTTTGATACGTTATAAAGGTGCGATTTTGTATTTTAAATGTCTGTGCATGTAAAGTATTAGTGGATACTATGAAATAAATAGTCCGATGGTGATGCGAACTTCAAGATAACTTTGTCTGCTTAGACTTCTGAGATACTATCGTCATCAACTGTGCATTGGTTTGAATTGCCGTCAAAATATCTTTATAAACTTCACTATGTGATACTTCAACATATTGTGAAGAAGAAGACCTTGTGGCTTGGTCGCTTTAGAATTGCTTTTAAGTAGTTACAGATGTGGTCAATTAATGACACTATTTATGTGTATAAAATAACGTCATCTTGTTTCGTTAATTTCGTGAGAAAAGCAACCGGCTTTGTCAGCCTGTTCATTTAGCAACATCCTATTTCCTGTATTGCTAAAATTGATCAGAATAAGTAACTGAATCAGCTTCTGCCTTTGTTTGCGTGGACTATAAACTTTTTAAAATATATGTCATATGAAATATTTACTAGTGTAGTTCTATGAGTAAAATACTTTTCTTGAAAGACTTATGCCTAAAGAAAAAAGGAAAAATATAGTAAATTCTCATTGTAGCCGATATGAAGTCTTCTAGATATGGGTCCATCCTATTTTTGTGGTGGGCAAGATTAGCTATAATTGCCATACGCGCATCACCGGCATATTGACAGCAGATATTTTTGACGATATTGATAACTCCCTTTATCAACATAACCTTACCGAAATCATGACGAATAATTCTGTATTTAACGGCTCATAAAAGTAAACTTGGCGGCTCCACGACGTAATGGCTTAGGAATGAGTTGTGACGCTAAGGGCTGCGGGTTCGAATCCCACACGGAACAAGTATGTTTATGATCTACAGATAATTGTTCCGTATCTGGATGTTTGTCCTTGTTAAAATTGTGTTTTACCCCCCACAGTACAGGAGAAAATTCTAGTGCGGAGGTTACGTTTTTTTTATATAAACCGGCACGGGCAAACAGGGTATTGGCGATCGTTTGCCAGACGTCTCGCTACTTCAACGTCGGTCTTATTACTAGGATTTGTGGTCTATCAAATCTACGTGTTCACAGACTGCAGACTTCCTGGAGAACCGATTTTTTACAACATCACCTATGTGTTATTTTACGCGGATTTAATGTTTACAATAAAATCTATTCAATTTCATTTTTATTTTAAATGACACATTAATCAAAAATTTAGACATTTTACTTTGAATTTCATTAAAATTTATTCACTAATAGGTCAGGGTAAAGTTTCTTTGTATCTCGTTTGTATAAATTTAAAGAAAAATTTCTTGGGTTGTACTGTTTGTATCTGTTTTAATATCAATACATATAGATTAAAGAGAAAGAAAAAAAGTAAAAACGATTTCCCGCCATTCATCAATTGTATTTTCTCCACCAAACTGAATGAATCTAACGAAGAAATTCGATACATTCTGAAATTTTATTACAAAAAAGAGGTAATATGCGACTCAAACCGCGATTTTTTTTTTACTTTTATGAACCTAATGCAGTATCATAAAAAGTAGTACAAGCTTGGTTCAAGCGCTGTCAGTGCGCTTGTCATGGACGCTTGGCATGGAGGTTGGCAGCCACGGTTTTTTATTATTTTGAGGTGTTATCAGGAAGATGCTGCTTCTCATCTCGTATTTCATTTCCCTCTGTCGTCTCTTACGTCACCCTCAGGACGACATAGGCTAGTGGATATTCTTACACCGCCACGAGACAGGGTGCAGGGGCAGAAGATATGTAATTTGAAAGGGAGAAAAAATATTTAATGCTTTAAAATAATAAAGTAATAAAATTTTATTTACAGATTATAACAAGGGTGCCAATTTTGCATGAACGATATTGTATTTAGATGCATAGCTCAAATTGATGGACGAAAAAATTTGAGGTTGGGACAGTAACTTCCTTTACGTGGCCATCCACCAAGAAAGGATTTAGGAAAATTTAAACTTTTAGAGGGTGAAATATGGTGTTCCAATTTTTAAGAACCTGTTTTTCGTGGCGATTTTGTATTTCTATGGAGAAAAACTATTAAATGATTTTTATAACTCAAAAATTGTACGAATATTTAAATTAAAATAATAAAATACGTTTATATTTTCATTTTTTTGAAAATCTTACCTTGTGTTAAGACAGAGTTTGGGTAAAAAATGACATAGTGATGGGGAGATCCGTAATACTAGATTATAATAATTAATTATGAATAATTACGAATAATACTTATCTTAGAAATTTATTACAAAAATGTGCTTATATTAATTTTTATACAAAACAGTAAAGGCGTTTATTTATGATTGTGACCGACACAAATGTAGTGGGATCAAATACAGAACCAACGGCTTTACGAGATTTTAGAGGCACAAAGGAAACACCGCTCAAATATTGACTCCGGGCTGCTACTGAGAAATTCTTGATAAAAGACCAAACAGATTTTCGGCCCGATCTCACTTATTACTTAAAGATTACAAAAGACTCTCCTCGGTGGAGCTTCGTTTTATTTTTCATTTGTTTGTAAGATGAGACATAATATAAATTCTTACGTAATTTCATTCATTTTCTTGGTGAAATTGAGCACTTAATTTTAGGTATGCATTGGATTGTAGTTTTCAATTTTTATTTGTTATTAATGGCAAAATATGCACCTTATACCATAGTGCCAGTATTTGGTGACAGTGCATGTTTTTTAGGGTAATCTCTTTTCTGTGATGTGAATCAACTGTTGGCTAGAGAAATCCGGGATCAAATTGGAGATCACGTTATTGCAATCATTTTTTATTTACATTATGAAACACAAGCGTAATATAATAGTTTGCCCAATTCAGTTCTTAGTTCGTTTGTGGGTAATCCCGTTGGTTCGTTTGTAGGTTTATCTATTGGTTTGTTCATTACTTTGTGTGATAGATATATATATATATATATATATATATATATATATATATATATATATATATATATATATATATATATATATAAATGACTTTGTTCAGATTAGCGTCTTTCTAGGTCTTTGCGATGGTTAAAATTACAAATAACCACGCGAACGAAGTCGCGGGCACAGCTAATATTGTATATATCAGAGACATTGCGGTATAAACTTAAGCAATGTATGTTTAATTTTATTAAATTTAATGTATTTGTAACACATATTATACATATATTTAGCTTTTCTGCGCGTATATATCCATATAAACTTTAATTATGATAAATCTCATGAAAAAATGTAATGTCCGTACTCGCTCTAAAATATAATGTAAAAATAAAAATAGTTTTACAAAAATAAGTGATATTCATGCTTTAAATACTAGGACAAAAGCTAGTAGTACCAGTTACTCGACTCCACCGAGTCAGTAATTCATTCTTGGGGGGATGTATACGCAATACGCAAAACCCAGAAAATATACAAAATTTCACCCACTCAAAGTTCAATGACTTTTTACTAAAATAAGTGTTCTGTTCTGAAGGGCGTCGAGAGCGTAGAGAGACTATATTTAGGGGCTGTAAGGTATTCCAATTTAGTTCTGAGTTGACTTGAGTAGAATAACTTTTTATTTAATAAATATTACAAGTAAGTTTTACTTAAAGTCATTTACAATTGGTTCGGTAAACACATCCAAAACACATACAAAACACATCAATATTAAGTTGCTATTTTACTCTGATATTCTTTGAGAGTGTGGTCCTTCTCGGGTTGATCCATTCGTGCTACAAACCATATTATAGTAGCGTAGCTCAAATAAAATTTTAACAAGTTTAAAAAGTGCGTTTTAAATTCCAAAAAATAAAGTAAATTTGAGTTAAATTGTTATAAGCGTAATTAACATCTTCCAACCACTACGTGTGTGGTAGGCGTGACAGTTTTTGTTATATGACGTTCAGTTTGACAGCTCCATGACACGGCGGCTTAGCAATGAATGGCAACGCTAAGGATCGCGGATCCTAATCCCACACGGAAAAAGTTTTTGTATGGCCTAGAAATTATTGCTCCGGGTGTAGATGCTTGTACTTATGAACTGCCTCAACGATACAGGAGGAAATCCTCCTATGCGTACGGAGTAGGGAACAATCCTAGATATGTCTACTGACTGCTGACTTCCCGTAGCGTCTGTGCTTCACTTCAACCATATGTTGTTTTACGCGGGTTTTTATAGATCGTAAATAAGAATTAAAAAATTAAGTTAAATTAATTTTGATAAAATCCGTAGTCTTAGTTTTATTTCAGTTAAACATTAACAAAATACGAAAATTCTTCCAAATCGTTGGGGTAGTTAAAGAGAAACCGAATATTGAACTGACTTTTTGAATAAAGAATATATTGATTGAAACTAGACAACAAAAACATACACGCACTACTCGTATAATTTACACGGTGAACGAAGGCGAACGAAGTTAATATAAATTATATAATAAAGTTAATATGATTATAGCTTCCCTGCCATGAAAATTTTGCCCTTAATTATTTTTGTATAGACCTCGGAACCTTTTAACATAGTAGTTTATTTTAAAATTTAGAGTGAAAACAAAACAAAAGAGGTAAATGTTATATATATTTTTAATTTTTAGATTTTTTGATTAGAAGAATTAAAGATCCATGCCACTGTTACCACGTTACCACACAATATTAGCGTGAAAAAGTAGAATAATGCTTTGTTGTGTATGGTGAATGTGGAGAAACGGAGACCACTTTCACTCGAAACAAGGCTTTCCATGTTAGTTCTTAGGCACAACAGTGTATCAGCATAGTGCTTAGGTTCTCCAGCGATTCCACCATAATGACTTTATCGTCGGCAAATCGAAGGTGAGTGATGTCCTCGTCATTGATCTTAATACCATGTCCTTTCCAGTTCAGTAACTTGAAAACGTCTTCTAATGTAACGGTGAAGAGTTTCTGGGGTATAACGTCACCTTCTCTTACACCCGTCTGCAGTTGGATAGGTTTCTGATTATCTCTTCTGTTTACTTTGATTCTGTACTCGGATATCCATCGTAGCTCTACAGTACAAACACATCAGCACTTAGATAAACCGAGATTCGACTTATTACCACTGAATAGACTGTAACACCACCCAAATTTTGAACGAATTCGAAGGCTTTCTCATAGTATACATATGCAATACAAAGTGGCAGTTCAGTCTTCGGTACAATTATGTCATGTATGTGGTCTATGGTACTAAAGCCTTTTCGGAAACCCGGGAACATTAATTCAAAATTATTCATAAATAAAATTGACCGTGTAGTAGACCCTTACAGGGTAGGAATACCCCATATCGTCCCTTGGGTGTTATAAAAGGCGACAGACATTTAATATAGTAAAAATCCAATCCGCCTGCCAAACATGGCAACTATGGCAAAATAGCTTCAACAAAGCAATCTATGGGGGAGGCTTATGATAAGCATTATACTTTTGTAGACTGTAATGGTTAGATAGATGGATAGGTGAAGCATTACAAAAACAAATAGAAACATTTGTTGTATACATAAAACTGTTCTGTTGTTTCTTTTGTTTTTTCAGTCAGATTAGGTTATAATTTGTTTGATAGATAACTTTCATATGATAATTAAATTATCAGTTCTAAACCTAATAACCTCTGGTCAAAATAGCCTGTAATCATAAACAAGTAAACTAATTAAATAATATTAAAACTCTTAATTCAAAGGAAAAATAATGTTCACTTTTAAGAATAAGTCGAAAATATTGTTCAATACTTAACTAAATTAAACATAATAATCTTGTGGTTTTGCCAAATCACACACGAATTTTGTTCTCATTCAATCCTGTCCATTCAAAGGTTGTCTAGAAGAAATCGCTTTTAGCGATAAGTGCGACCATTGTGCAACTTGTCTTGTTGTTGCTTTTTTGTTCATATTTATATTTTTGGAGTACAATAAAGTGTTATCTACTTATCTAAATTTTTCATTAGTTACTTACTTGCGACTCGCCCCGGCTTTGCCTGACTATTCTCTTTTTTTTCCTTTAAAAAACGTTACCCCATACACTAGGATTTTCTCCTGTATCGTGGGGCAGCATACAAACATAAATTGCACAAGGACAAACATCCAGACCTGGATTATTTGTAGGCCATACAAATACATGTTCCGTGCGGGATTCAAACCCGCGACCCCCAGCACAGCCACTCATTGCTAAGCCACTGCACCACGGAGTCGTCCAAACTATATCGTTGCAAATTCTATCGATGCAACGTTATTTAGATTCTAGATAATCAATGACAATTTTTTTTGGTTTCATCAAAGAAATTACCTTCAACATTTTCTGGTAAAATATAACCTAGATCGCTTCTGGAGTTGTTCTCTAACTGCTCGTAAAATTTCATCATAATCAATTCGGTCATTATAAAGATTAGCCCGGAAAGACATACGTAAAGATAGACAAACATTGAAAATAAGGTTGTTTGTTTGGTGGCTCAATAGTTATTTCAGTATTACAGATACATAATTTATTTTACTTACATGGTGTATAGATATGTATTTATATAATTTTACGTTAATATCTGTGACACTTGACAACTGTATTAATTCCTCGTCTTTGCCTTTACGATATCATATTTAACACGCCATTACCTCAAGAAAATCTTAAATAAGTTAAGTTGACATGGCAAATTTATCATAACAACTACGAAACTTACTTTGAAATACTGAAATTAATACCGCATATTAATTTTCTTTAGTAGATAAAGGATAAATTTCGTAACCTATTTTTTTAAGTAAAACTGCGACGTAAAGTGGGAGAATTTTTTAAAAAAATCTGTCACTCAATTTTTTTTTTAAACGATCAACTTGAGTTGTCCTGCTTAAATTCAGTGAATTAAAGTGATAACAAGGCAAAAGTTGTTGTTCTCCTGACTACATCGTCAGTGAGTATAGGTAAAAAACAAATTAATAATAGATAACATTTTTAGAAACAAGCTTTTATTTAAAAGCTCTAAAAAATGATAATAAACTTTTGAATTAAATCAAACCTATCAATTTATTACATTACAAAATTCATTAAAAAAAACCTCGTCGCGAGATTTACCAATTTAAGAAAAAACAATATTCACTTCTTAGAATTACCTAATGTTAATATCAAGTTACATATTGTATTATTTTTATGTACACAGTTAAATCTCCCGTTAAAGTTAAAAAGTTGAAGTTACAGCCTATACACTTCACACTGCTGATCACAGGCCTCCTCTCAATTCTGAGAGAGTATTAGGGCAAGGAAGTGTCCTCTGAGTTGACATAAAGCGTGTTGACGTACTTGAGATTTCTTAGAAATATTTTTTTGCTTATTTCTCAGACATGCAGGTTTCCCCACAATGTTTTTCTTCACCACCGAGCACGTGGTAGTTTTTTACGTGGTAGAGCCGTGATGCAGCTATATTAATTGTATAGTTGTAGCACGAATGGGTCGGCTCGACCGGGGAAGGACCACGCTCTCACAGAATACCAGAGTCAAATAGCAGCTTAATGCTGCGTTGTTTCGTATGGTGGGTGTAAAAAGCTGGAGACCCTTTTTACTGGAAAAGAGGCATTCCATCTTATTCCTCAAGGCTGACAACGCATCTGCATTTTGATTCGCGAACGAACATAGATATAGATGTCTATGGGGCTCAGCAACCACTTACCATCAGCTGAACTGTGTGCTCGCTTGACACCATTTTCCTATAAAATAAAATAAAACATGGTAAATCAGCACTTAAAATTGCAATTAACAATTTCATTGGTCGCGGCAGGGATAGAATCCGGGTTGTTCGCGTACTGTGCAATTTACAGCGAGCGCTAACCATCTGAGCTACCACGGCTCTTCTAAATCTCTCGACAAGCTTTTATATCATATTATGAATTATGTAGTGTAATTAATATGTTGATGGGTATGATGTGATAATGTTAAGTCTATTTTCTACTTTTTTGAGTATTTAAATTTTTAAACAAATACTTGTTTTAGAAAATGTTTTTTTACTATTAATGTATTTTTAATTTTTTCGTTATCCTGGACATGATTCTAAGTCTGTTCATTTCATTTAATGCTTCTTTTTTGGTTTTTGAACGCCATCTTAGGTCTGCCATCTTGAAATTTTAATCACCAGTATTTAAACCACCAGCATTTAAAATTGGTATAGTGGCTATTTTGATTTCCGCCATTTTGATTTTATTTTTTTGATTAGTTAAGACAAGACAATAGTAGTTTAAGACGTATATTGTATTAAATAAAAACCATCTATTAATAAATTGTTGTAGGTATACGTTTAACCAAATGTCGGAAATAAAAATAAGTAAAATCGGTTAAATAAACGCGATAGAATCTGTAAATTTAGTTTTATTCAATGTGTAGTGTTCGCGTAAATTTAAGAAATCATTAAACAATATTTTTCTTCTATCAAATTTCTGTTAGATATAAAAGAATTGAATTACTCAATTTTTAATATAAAAAATAAAAAGTAATTTTATTTTTTTAATTTCAAACAGTGTATTTCTATTTAAAAAAACGTATAACCTAAACACTTATTCTTGATAGAGTTAAATTTTAAAAATATATTAGCTTTTCCTAGGGATCACAAACTTTTTTGAAATGTCTATTCACGATGACAACACATCTGCATTTTGATGCATAACTGAGGGTGAAAATAGATTTCTATGAGCTAAAGTATTCACTTCTTATCAGGTGGACTGTGTGTTCATTTTTCACCCTTTAAAAACATACTGGAACACTGCTGTTTCTGATTGTAAGAGACAAAGAGAAACGCCATATGAGAGTATATTTAACGGTTAGTTAAGATCGATATCATATAATCTTTATTATACATACATAAAATAATTGTAATTTATATAAGAAAATAATATAACTTACGGTTGATCCCTGGAAATGTCACGAACCGTGTACGTATGCAGGTACATGTGAATTAAACGTATGCACGTACATTTGAATTAAACAATTTATATGTGCAGTGATACAGTTACAAAATAAAATGTAAGAGCTAAATTTTGAACTCAATATTAAATATTAAACATAATAGTATAATATAATCGAATAATATAGTAGAAATATATATTAAACGAAGTCTTCTTATTCATTTAAAAATGAAAAAGAAAACAACAACGTAATGTATTATTTTCTTATCTCTACCCTTGACAAGCGTTTTTAAAAAAAATGAAGTAAACTGCACGACGCTCATAGTTGTTGACGATTAATTTTACCTGGGACAAATAGTCCGTCTAGGTAAGTCCAACTTCAACCGATAGGTCAATCGACAGATTCAACTTGCCCGGGCAACGGTCTGGAGATTTGCAGAAAACTTCAAACAAGAAAACTGCAGTTGCTAGACAACTTAAAATTTTAAGCTTTCAGTTACTTTATCTACATAGATATCATAATTTAAGAAAGTTAAGAACATAAAGGACTCTTTTATCCGCCAATCAGTTCATCAGGATAGATAAATTGAGACTATTTAAAATTTTAAATACTGGCGTTGAAACGAAAGAAAGCTTTCTGACCACCTGATGGTAAGTGCAATACAGTGCTACTACGGTCCATGGATACCTGCAGCATACTTTAAAAAAAAGTAGGCTACAAAACCGTTGCTACCTCTGAGGACTAATATGGAATGCCTCGCAGTATGTAACTATAGTGGCCCTCTCTACCCTTCGGACCGAGACATAGCAGTAAAGGCACTGCTGCTTGGTGATAGAAACAGCTAAGAAAATGTTACCTACCCGGACGGACTACTAAACAAAAAGGGAGTTCTAGTACCTAGTATTCCATCTTTTTTATCCACTTAAAGTACATATAGTTTATTTCAAGTAAAACATCCATTTCTTAGAGTAGTAAGACGTGTCTTTCCCATAGTGAGAATTTGCTTCTAACGCCACATTGACAGTGTGGCCATAGTAGGAAAAGGGGAGATCTCCCGCCGGGCAAGGTGTTCTGTCCGGAGAGCGACCAACACTCCGTGTGATGGTTCGGAGATGTTTTATATATACTGTTTATGATTCGGAATGTTGATCGGCGTGACGACAGCGCGCCATATAACCCCCTGCTCAGACCGGAGGTCGATAGTGCAGCCTCGTTGCTGACGAATGTGCAAGTGCCAGTGGGTTGCCTTGTAGTCTGCGGTGAGTCGAGAAGAAGGCAAGTAATCTGCGAGAGTGCCGTGAAGCAGAGGCGAGCAGTGAGGCTCAAAGCCGTGCCGAACACTGTAGCGCAGAGAGTAGCTTGAAGGAACGGGAAGCATTATTATTCCAGTGCTGTGATGAACCTTGTAAAGCTAGATGGCTTGCAGGATATGAAGACTGCACATGATATCTGCTCGGGATCGAATGAGTGGGGTATTCTATGACGATGATGAAGCTTGAAATTTCCGAAGGTTGTTGGTTGCGTGTTTAAATCACGTCGGGGTCACCACTGTGGCCATAGTAGGAAAAGGGTAGATCTCCCGCCGGGCAAGTTGTTCTGTCCGGGAAGCGGCCAACACTCCGTCCGTAGTTCGGAGATGTTCTATATATACTGTTTATGATTCGGAATGTTGATAGCGTGATTTAGGCTTCGGTGTATTTCGCTTGCGGCGCGACGACAGCGCGCCACATCAGTTTGATAGGTGATATCAAAAGGTCATGGCATTTTCTTGAAATTTAGTACTTAGAAGTGAAAAGTTCTTATATCACAAGTTCTAAAAGCTCATGACCGAATTTTCTTAGCTACAAATCAAGAAAAAGATTTAGCGGGTGTGATATACATTTATCATTTAGATAAACATCTATCGGTAAAATTCAGGCAATACTTCTCTGGAACGCCTTGCCGGTTGATGTAGGAAAATCATGGAATACGTATCGTTAAAAAAAACTAGGATAACTCCATTTGACCATTCTATTTCTATCTTTATATTTATTTATAATATAGGTTTATATATGTTTATATATAAGTATTTATATACATATATACATAATTTATTTATTACTATATATGCATATATATTTTAACATTTTTGTACATACCAACTATTACATGTCTAATTCTCCCAGAGTTGACTGGTAGAGAATACCATAAGGCATTAAGTCCGCCCATTGTACCCCTTAGATTAAGGTGTAACACAATTAAAAATTAAATAAATAAATAAAAAGTAATATATCTTTCGGCAAAAGTTCCTGACGGCTCGCCCCGACCTATGAGGTTCACAAAGTATCATCGCTTTTCAGGTAAATTTATTATCCTTATTCGAGTTGCCAAAAAAATGGTAGAGTTTTCGTTCGATTTTTTAATGACCTCTTCCAAGGACTCAGTAATTCCTTCATGGGGGCATTAAATATGCTTTTACAAAAAAAGTCCCAATAAATATGTCGTAACCTTAATAATCCGCATTCAAGTGGCAATAAAACTAAATGTAATAAATTTACAACAACGGTTGTTAAAAATCTGAATACCAATGTATTTTTAAATGGGTAGAAACGGAACCCTGCAGAATCCACTTTTTTTCTTAGCATCAGTCTCAGCGCAAAGCTTTCGTTGGGCCCCCGTATTCAAACTAGCACGCTGGCTTACCTTTGCAGCTTATGCTGTAAAGATGATTAGAGATCTGACTAGTTTCGAGATGGTTAGATTAGTTATTTTCAGTTACTTCCACAGCATAATGTGTTATGGAAATTTACTATGAGAAATGCGGCTGATTTGGAATCTGTTTTTGTTTTGTAGAAGGGGGCCATACGAGCTATTTAGAACGTAAAATCGAGAGAGTCTCTTAGAGAAAAAAATTAAAGATATAAACATATTAAATTTGAAATCTCAGTATATTTATAAAAATTTAGTGTATGTTTACAAAAACAAAGGTTGGTTTAGTAAAAAAGTGATATACACTCTGTTTCTATGGTTAACACTAAGAAAAAACACAATCTTGTGACACCAGTTTCTCGACTCCACAGAGCAAGTAATCCATTACTATTAACATTATTAACAAAGTCCCAGAAAATATACAAGGTCTCTCTATCACCAAGTTTAAATATTTTATGAAACAAAAATTACGGATTAGTAAGCTGAAGTGGCAATGGGCCATATAACTCGAAAAACCGACAACCGATGGGGAAAAAAAGGTTCTCGAGAGGCACCCTCGTACCGGTGGGCGTAGTGTAGGCCGACCGCTATTTTGCGATGTTAAAAATTTTTTTCGTTCCAGAATTTGAAAATTAAAGAATAGTCAATCCAAAGAATTGGACTAGCTTACACATTAATATCTTTACACATTTTTCAATTACGCATGTTCAATTGCGCCAACCTCTATAAATGAATACACGGTTGATAATAACCAAAGGGTATGAGATGCTTGCTTCCACGCAGTTTCTAATAAATTTTCCAAGTATTTTGTACAACTTTTCATATTGTAAAACTACTTTAATTTAAAAAAAGGTCCCGCTGGGTCTCTTGCTAGTTCTACCCAGGACAAAGGTTTTTTTTCGGACCAGTGGAGTGGTAAAGTAAATAATGACTTACAATAAGAATTATATACATGTGATCTACCTATATTTGATAAAAAATATTCTATTCTATTCCACAGGCTTAAGTGATGTTGATATGTCTTGATGATGATGATTTCTCTTCTTCTGGGTCTTCTTCTTTATTAGTCTCTGTATGTCAACTGCTGTACATGAGTCTTTCCCGTTGTAGGAAGGATTATTTTTATAGAATCAGGGTTACTAACGAGCACCTCTGTAAACATCTACATTTATCGTCAAGTAAGAATTAAACCGTAGATGCTTTGTTACCCCTGCGGCCTAAGATAGAAAGCCTCGTTGCCAGTAAATATTGTCTCTGGTTCCATACACTCACCATACCAAAAAAAAACAGCTGAATGCTGCTGTTTTTTTACTGGTATTCTCTGAGAGCGTGGTCTTTCCGTGGTAGAGCCAACTCATTATTACTACAAGCATAATATAGTGCAGCGGGCTCTACAAGCTAAGTTTTATTTGCCTTAAGCGTCACGATTAGCATATGTTTTAAATGATCGCAGAACCAGACATGCGTGACACGCTCATTAATCGCCGTGACCTATCGCCAGCCTGGATATTTTACTTCTAGCGTAAACGAGATGGTTACAATTCCATCATCGGAACCTATAAAATTCTCCTGATACTACCCATAGTCGCTTTTTACACCTATAGCTTCAAATGGGGTGCGGAAGATGAAATTTTCTTACGTTACTACCATATGACTATACAGGCTTATATGTATAAGAGTAATATCAGTTAAGTACGGTTAAGCAATACGTACACGATTATGACACCATATATATAAAGCAGAACACATCTTGAAAGAAATTAGTTTATTAATGCAGCATCTAGTTTTGCGATGCTATTATACTTTATAGGATATTTTATTATAGGGAAATAGAGGCAAACTCTTTTAATGGGTTGGCAGACTTTTTTTATAAAATTATTAAAATTATGGTATATACAGCCTTTTGGTGAACTTTGTTCAACTTTAAACAAGTAAATGTAAAAAAAAATTGCGAATGCTGTCGTCCAGAAACACTTGATATTTGATTAAGAATCAAAATGGGGTTGAAATGTCACACGTTGTTATGTCTCGTTACCAGTAAAATGGGGCTTCGGTTTTAGTTACTTACTTTACAAAACATGAAAGCGTAATTCTGTGCGAGCGTAATCCTTCCCCGGTCGAGTCCTCAATATAAAGCTGCAGCCTTTGGTACTCTACAGATAGATTTGATAAACGGCGCTAAAAATTCATACGTAGTAGAGCCATGCTACAGCCATATTGTGATTGTAGCACGAATGAGTTGGCTCAAACATAAAAATCCACGCTCTCACAGAATTAATTTAATCGAGAATAGCTATAGTTATGTGTGGGCCACTCTACTCACATATAATTATGTGAATTGCGTGTCTGTTGGTTATTCTTATTTTATTAAAAAAATCATTATCAATTTCTGTTCTTAAGTGTTCCATTTAGCTGAATTTGACACAGAACATGTAAAACAAAGAATACATGGAAGTGTAATATCCAATGAACAAAAGACGTATGCAGAAACGTTTAATAATATAAAGCAACATATTAAATATAGATACGCTCCCATATTAATTTCGCTTTGTCATTTCTATTCAACGGGAGTTTACTGCATCGGAAGTCGGCTTTGTAAGTACGTTCGTGTACTTGGCTCTCGTTAGCATCGGTTAAGCATTTCTCTCTCAGCGGAAATATACCGTTTCTGTAATAAATATTTGTATTAATGTGTTCAGAAAGATTTAAACATTTACGACTCAGATAAATTTGAGTAAGATAAAATGGGATTTCAGTGTAGTTGATATATATGAGAGAAAAATTTAAACTTTATCTAGCCACTATTTTTAATACATACGTCAAATTTGGTGTGTTTTGTTATAGAATAAAAGTGGCAAACGAAGAAAAATCAACCTGATGGTAAGTAGATGCTATGGCCTATAGACGTCTACAATTGTCTTCCTTAAGAATCAGCAAAGAAATAAGAATCAAATTTGACAAGTTCCTGAGGATTAAGATGGAATGCCTCGATTCCAGTAATAAAGGATCTCCGGCTCTCTAGACTCATAATACGAAACACAGCAGCATTAAGCTGCTATTTAAAGAAGAGATTATAGAGCTGATAATTCCTAACAGTGGTCCTAGTAGTACATTCGATTCCGCAAACAATATTTCTATTTTTAAATTACCAATTTTAAGTATATTTTGAAAAAAGAAATCATTTTGATAAGATTTTAATTTAAAAAAATATAGGATAGAATTTTATGTTTTTTTTGTTGTTGTTGTTTATTTAACTATTGTAAATCAGTGCTTGACTATTATCTCACTTGATGATAAGTAATGGTAAGTAGACAAAGATGCTAAAGCGCACTGACTTTAAAGCATATTCGAATTTGCCTTGTAGACGTTCAAATCTTAATCAAATGTAAGAACAGAGGCTGACGAATTATTCCGCTTCATTGCTGAACGCTTTAAGAACGAAGATATAAGTCAGCCGTGGAGACCAGCCGAGCGTCTCGCGATTCAATAATGGAATAGAGAGGAAGGAAGTCATGCAATTCTTTCACACGCTCTCCTTAATGTATGCTGTAAAACACCGATAGGCTGGCTACTTTGAGTCTGTGCTCGAGGCTGGTATGATTAGTAATAACTTTATTCCTGTCACAAGTAAGCCTATTAGCACGGCTTTATATTGAGTTCAAAGCGACTAGGCTGTTGCTTTGATTGCCTGATTTTATCCCGAAATTTAATTTATTCCTTTGATTACAATAAAAGCTTTGAATGCTTTTAACACACGTCGTTTACAAAAATTACACGGAGCACATACGAGGGCGGCACTGAAAATTTCGGGAATCAAGGAAGTGACACAACACTACTATTGTGTGTAAAAATGTATTTATTGCTTTTCGAAGTATTCTCCGCGAAATTCGACACATTTTTCCATACGATGGAACCAATCATTGAAGCAACCATTCCATTCGGAAGTTGGGGTCTCCAAAATAGCCGTTTTGTAGGCGTCCACAGCTTCTTCGGGTGATGAAAATCTCTGTCCACACAATTTATTCTTTATTTTAGGGAAAGTATAGAAATCATTATAGCTTAGGTCGAGGCTGTACGGCGGATGGTCTAATAATTCTATGTTTTCTTGCTCTAAACACTCTTTTGTTCTGTGTGCGGTGTGAGAACTCGCATTGTCGTGATGGAGGATGATACGGCGGTTGCAGTTCTCTTTACGGAGTTGAGAAACGACCTGTGGCAAACAAATGCTAGCATACCATTTTGCATTAACCGTTCTTTGTCCCTCAAGAGGAATAGTCGTAACATGGCCGGTTTTGGAGACAAACGTGGCCATCATTTTTTTTTTTTGCAACACTCCGTGAACGAACAATTTTTGTTAGCTTTAACTCATTTTCGAACACCCAAACTCGTGACTGGTTTTTTGTTTCGGGTTCGTACGCATATATCCAGGATTCGTCACCTGACACGATGTTGTATACAGCATTTGAGGATACTGCGTGGAATCTTTCGAAAGTTCTGACGCACCAAGTAACGCGAGCCGCTTTTTGCTCTTCACAGAGCGAATGCGGTATCCGTCGGGAAAACAACTTTTTACACCTAATTGTTCATGTAAGATTACTTGTATTTAACTCATGCCAATGTCTAAAGTTGCCTGAATTTCGCGGTATGTCACATGTCGATCTTCTTCAATCAGCTTACGCACAGCATCAACGTTTTCTTGGGTGACTGCAGTTTTTGGACGACTTTTGGACGGATCATCACTGAGCTTGACACGTCCACGTTGAAATTCAGCAAACCAGCGAATAGTAGCTTAATGCTGCTGTATTTCGTATGGTGAGTGTAGAGAACCGGAGACCCTTTTTACTGGAAATGAGGCATTCCATCTCAATCCTCACGGGTGACAACGCATCTGCATTTTGATTTGTAATGGAAGATAGATGTAGATGTCTATGGGCCGCAGCAACCACTTACCATCAGGTGGACTGTATGCTCGTTTGTCAGATTATTCTATAAAAAAAAACCAGCGATAAATTGTGGTTTTAGACGGGTCTTCATCACCAAATGCAGAAATCATCCGGTCAACCCACTATTTTTGTGTTAAACCACTTCGAAAGTCATAATAAATCATCGGTCTTGAATTTTCTCGAGTCAATTCCATTTTCTCAATGACTAAACAGGTTTGACAAAACCTTGTGACAAGAGCGAGAATCTTTTTTTAAATAAATAAATGGTATTCGATTTTAAAAACCAAGGAGTTTTCAATTAAAAAGATTTTAATATGACAGTAACAGTGGAAATATTCCGTTCCCGATACTTTTAGTGCAGCCTAGTAAACGTACACGAAACGTATTAGGATCATTTGGTCAAAACAACAAACAAGTTTGATTTTCGCTTAATATGCCTTTTGAACACAGGGCACGGACAGCCATATAAACTGGGATATTAAAACATTGTTGTTTGTACCTGTGATAAATGTGACGCCTATCATATTTTTTTAATTTTTTATTACTCCAAAAAATGATATGGTGTCCACTTCGTTAGTGCAATAAATAAAGCACTTCAATATTAAAAACTCCTAATAAAATATTTTCTAACGTCACGACCATACGGTGAACGGTGAAACGTCCATATAAGAAAACAATATTCTTTGAAAACTTGACAGCAAGTAATATACTGAGTACTTTTATGAATCTTAAAGCTTATACTACTCGTAATATGTATATCATCCACATAATAAGTAAGGCGCTATATGAATGATGATCCTTCTAAACTCAAAGCATTTTTGTGAGAGTTATATTTCAGCGAAATGTAACGAAAGATAAAACAATATAACGGGAGAGAACCACCTCTAGCATTTAACTCTTACGGGCTGATGATGATAATGATGATGACAAACAAACTCATATTTTATACGGAATTTTTATAAAAGGCAGAACCATGCGGCAGTAAAATATAATTGAGGCACGAATGTGTCGGTTCGAGAGCACATGATCTGCAGTTCCGATAGTGAATCATTAACATCTATACTCAATAAAGAATGAAAATACAATGGCGTTGTCATCTTAGATGACTAAAATGGAATGCCTTGCTACGACTTAAAAGAGCCCTGGTTTTCGTCTTACTCCCGCGAAGTACCTATAGCAGCGTTGTGCTTCTATTTCACTGGTTAACGTGGCTCTACCACGTTAACTCTCTTACCTACTTAGGCGTTTAATGGTATATTATACAGTAATACTTTTATATGTGGTAGAATCAAAATGGATGCATTGATACAGTGAAGCTACAGCTATATTGTGTTTGTAGCACGAATGTGCGACACACTTGAGATGTTAATGACTTGGAAGGTAAAGGGCCATGCTCTAGAAGAATACTAGCATTGAATAGCAGCTCAATACTGTTGTGTTTTGTATGGTGAGTGTAGAGAACCAGAGTTCCTTTTTACTGGATACGATGCGTTTCATTTTAGTTCTCAAGGGTGACAACGCATTTTGATTCTAAATCGAGGATAAACGTAGATGTCTATGGACGTCAGCATTCACTTACCATCAGGTCTCCGGTTCTCTACACTCATCATATGAATAACAGCAGCATTAATAAGTTGTTCTACACTGGTATCCTGAGAGAACGTGATTCTACCCCGGTCGAGCCAATGAATAACTAGCATCACTGCGGCGTAGATTTAACACGTAATAAAAAAAACATGTACGTTGCTGCTGGGGTAGCTGTGACTGACCAAAAGCGATCCGCCTCCATTCTCGCTCGCCTACACGCCCCTCCAACAAAAATGGAGAACAGAAAGAATGACTGATGAAGGAACTTAACCGATGAGTAAGTATTGCTGTTTTTAATATATATATATATATATATATATAAACGTATATATCGGTTATTATATAATATAATACATACGGAGTCGGAACGTTTGTGGCTGAATTTACCTCTAGCGGGTTAGGATTATGTCTCAGCGTTCTCAAAGTAGCGCCGAGACATTTCCTTGAAATATTCAGAAATCGTCAGAAGTTGACAATCTCTGTCCAAGTACGAGTTTTGCTGGTACCACCGAGCCCCGGCGGCTATACGAATGAATCCATTTTGGACTACTTGGAGGTCGTACAAATGTTTATGAGCCACGTGTGCGAATGCTACGCTTGCGTAGGACATGATAAGTCTTACGCAAGCGTTGTAAAGGTGGAGCTCTTGTCTTAGGTACTCTTACTGTTAAATAGCGGGTGGAGGCGACTAATGACAAATGACGGTTGTTTGCCACGGGATCTGGCGGATAGAGAATTTTCGAATTTAGGTTCTGACGAATGAAAGAGGGTTTCCTCTGAAAGTATATTGCTATACTTTTCCAGGGTTCCCTTCGATTATCCTTCCTAAAACCTTGCTTCCTTATTATTCTCAGTTTTAAAATAAAGTAACTGAAATGTTCCGAACAAACAACAACAATTAAGGGCAAGACTTTCAGACCAGAGGAAGCTTAATCTATATAAAATTTGTCCCTTACTTTTGACTTTGTTTATCATGTCAATACGTGTAGTACATGAAGGTTTATATTGTACAGTTTCAATCAATCATTTAATTCTATATTCAAAAATTCTGTTCAATAAATGGTTTCTCGAAAACTGCTCAAACGATTTGGATGAAAGTTCGTATTTTGATGATTTTTAACTTGAATAACACTAATTTATCTTTTTACAAAAAACGTTACGCGCTAGAATTTTCTTCTGTATCATGAAGGCAGTTTTATATTTAAAATATGACGGAAAACTGTTTCAATGTGTGCGTGCGTAAGTCGCCTGCAATTCGAAAGCCTAAATTGGAGCAGGTCAAAAATGTTTACGCGATTAAGTAATTGTTTTTCAGAGGCCCTTTAAAAAATTCAACAGGAGGCGATTATATTTAATGTCGGTTTTTATTTTTAAATGTTAAAATAAAAATTATACACTTCAGAATATTCACTCACGCATACTTTTGTGTTTTTATTGGAAGCTTGAAAAGGCGCAATTCAGGCTGACAATGAATGAATAATTTGATTAAATGAATGAATGATTTGATTTGAAATGAATGATTTTTATTCAATATGGAACATTGCATAATACTTATTGAAAGTCATTTATTTTATTTATCACTAGGCTCACAGCTACTTCTCAGGAAAGAAAATCGTAAACGGCAAGTTTTATATTATAAAATTAAATGAAATATGTATTATATTATATAATAACCGATATATACGTTTATATATATATATATATATATATATATATATATATATATATATATATATATATATATATATATATATATAAAAACAGCAATACTTACTCATCGGTTAAGTTCCTTCATCAGTCATTCTTTCTGTTCTCCATTTTTGTTGGAGGGGCGTGTAGGCGAGCGAGAATGGAGGCGGATCGCTTTTGGTCAGTCACAGCTACCCCAGCAGCAACGTACATGTTTTTTTTATTACGTGTTAAATCTACGCCGCAGTGATGCTAGTTATTCATTGGCTCGACCGGGGTAGAATCACGTTCTCTCAGGATACCAGTGTAGAACAACTTATTAATGCTGCTGTTATTCATATGATGAGTGTAGAGAACCGGAGACCTGATGGTAAGTGAATGCTGACGTCCATAGACATCTACGTTTATCCTCGATTTAGAATCAAAATGCGTTGTCACCCTTGAGAACTAAAATGAAACGCATCGTATCCAGTAAAAAGGAACTCTGGTTCTCTACACTCACCATACAAAACACAACAGTATTGAGCTGCTATTCAATGCTAGTATTCTTCTAGAGCATGGCCCTTTACCTTCCAAGTCATTAACATCTCAAGTGTGTCGCACATTCGTGCTACAAACACAATATAGCTGTAGCTTCACTGTATCAATGCATCCATTTTGATTCTACCACATATAAAAGTATTACTGTATAATATACCATTAAACGCCTAAGTAGGTAAGAGAGTTAACGTGGTAGAGCCACGTTAACCAGTGAAATAGAAGCACAACGCTGCTATAGGTACTTCGCGGGAGTAAGACGAAAACCAGGGCTCTTTTAAGTCGTAGCAAGGCATTCCATTTTAGTCATCTAAGATGACAACGCCATTGTATTTTCATTCTTTATTGAGTATAGATGTTAATGATTCACTATCGGAACTGCAGATTATGTGCTCTCGAACCGACACATTCGTGCCTCAATTATATTTTACTGCCGCATGGTTCTGCCTTTTATAAAAATTCCGTATAAAATATGAGTTTGTTTGTCATCATCATTATCATCATCAGCCCGTAAGAGTTAAATGCTAGAGGTGGTTCTCTCCCGTTATATTGTTTTATCTTTCGTTACATTTCGCTGAAATATAACTCTCACAAAAATGCTTTGAGTTTAGAAGGATCATCATTCATATAGCGCCTTACTTATTATGTGGATGATATACATATTACGAGTAGTATAAGCTTTAAGATTCATAAAAGTACTCAGTATATTACTTGCTGTCAAGTTTTCAAAGAATATTGTTTTCTTATATGGACGTTTCACCGTTCACCGTATGGTCGTGACGTTAGAAAATATTTTATTAGGAGTTTTTAATATTGAAGTGCTTTATTTATTGCACTAACGAAGTGGACACCATATCATTTTTTGGAGTAATAAAAAAATTAAAAAAATATGATAGGCGTCACATTTATCACAGGTACAAACAACAATGTTTTAATATCCCAGTTTATATGGCTGTCCGTGCCCTGTGTTCAAAAGGCATATTAAGCGAAAATCAAACTTGTTTGTTGTTTTGACCAAATGATCCTAATACGTTTCGTGTACGTTTACTAGGCTGCACTAAAAGTATCGGGAACGGAATATTTCCACTGTTACTGTCATATTAAAATCTTTTTAATTGAAAACTCCTTGGTTTTTAAAATCGAATACCATTTATTTATTTAAAAAAAGATTCTCGCTCTTGTCACAAGGTTTTGTCAAACCTGTTTAGTCATTGAGAAAATGGAATTGACTCGAGAAAATTCAAGACCGATGATTTATTATGACTTTCGAAGTGGTTTAACACAAAAATAGTGGGTTGACCGGATGATTTCTGCATTTGGTGATGAAGACCCGTCTAAAACCACAATTTATCGCTGGTTTTTTTTTATAGAATAATCTGACAAACGAGCATACAGTCCACCTGATGGTAAGTGGTTGCTGCGGCCCATAGACATCTACATCTATCTTCCATTACAAATCAAAATGCAGATGCGTTGTCACCCGTGAGGATTGAGATGGAATGCCTCATTTCCAGTAAAAAGGGTCTCCGGTTCTCTACACTCACCATACGAAATACAGCAGCATTAAGCTACTATTCGCTGGTTTGCTGAATTTCAACGTGGACGTGTCAAGCTCAGTGATGATCCGTCCAAAAGTCGTCCAAAAACTGCAGTCACCCAAGAAAACGTTGATGCTGTGCGTAAGCTGATTGAAGAAGATCGACATGTGACATACCGCGAAATTCAGGCAACTTTAGACATTGGCATGAGTTAAATACAAGTAATCTTACATGAACAATTAGGTGTAAAAAGTTGTTTTCCCGATGGATACCGCATTCGCTCTGTGAAGAGCAAAAAGCGGCTCGCGTTACTTGGTGCGTCAGCATCCATCGACTTCCTGCATATCTTACCAGGTCGTCACTCCATCTAGTGGGGGGTCGCCCTACACTACGCCTACCGGTACGAGGCTGCCACTCGAGAACCTTTCTTCCCCATCGGTTATCGGTTCTTCGAGCTATATGGCCGGCCCATTGCCACTTCAGCTTACTAATCCGTTGGGCTATGTCGGTCACTCTGGTTTTACTGCGGATATCCTCATTTCTGAGTCTATCACGCAGAGAAACTCCGAGCATAGCCCTCTCCATTAGCTCGCTGAGCGACCTTGAGCGTCCTCATACGGCTAGCAGTGAAGGACCACATCTCAGATCCGTAAGTCATCACTGGCAACACGCACTGGTTGTACAATCTAGTTTTTAGAGATTGAGGTATACCTGACGAGAAGATATGTCGTAATTTCCCGAACGCTGCCCAGCCGAGTTGAATCCGTCGATTGACCTCTCGGTCGAAGTTGGACTTACCTAGTCGGACTATTTGTCCCAGGTAAACGTACTCGTCAACAACTTCGAGCATAGTGCTCCCAACAACTACCGGCATAGGTGTGACATGGACATTAAACATGATCTTTGTTTAATGATTTCTTATATTTACGCGAACACTACACATTGAAATAATACTAGTTTTTACGGAATTTATCGCGTATATTTAACTTTTTAAATACCCGACGTTTCGAACGCTTTACAGCACTCATGGTCACGGGCGGGACTGAGATGTTCAACGTCCATATGTCATAGTTAACCGCGGTTACCATAGATTAAAATTTAACTTTTGTTCCGATCTATGCAGTATGAACTTATGGTATCTTGAAGTCTTGCAGTTGTATGCTTGGGTTGGGATTTAATTTTATTTATTATAGGATCCCAAGCAGATGGTAGCACCCAGCCATCTTCTCTATTGAAATAAGGATGTTTTTTGATTTCAATAGCCTCGCGAATCCTCCTTGGAAGGAATCGGTGTTCTTTAGCGAGGATCTGCGGTCTATCAAATCTGATGTAGTGACGGGGGCGATCCTGTACGTGTTCACAGACTGCAGACTTCCCGGAGCGTCGATTCTTCACATCAGCTATATGTTCTTTAACGCGGGTTTTTATTGATCTTTTAGTTTGTCCTATGTAGGAGAGACCACATTCACAATCAAGCTTGTACACTCCTGCATCTTGCAGAGGGACATTACACTTGACCGATGGTAAAAACTGACCAATCTTCTTCAGCGGCTTGAAGTATGTTTTGATGGAAGCGCGCTTCAAGATGTAGCCAATCTTGTCAGTGACTCCTCTAACATATGGCAGTACAGCAGGTACACGCTCGACTGTGGCCGGCTTCACTCGTTCACTGTGACGTAGGCGCGGGACTCGAAGCTTGTTGTCATGCAAAACTTGCTTGACATGGTGGAGCTCTGCAGCCAGGTGTTTACTGTCACAGATCCCTCGTGCTCTCTGAAACAAAGATTTACCCACGGTAGCTAGCTGTGAAGGATGGTGGTGAGAATCACCGTTTAAATATCTATCTGTATGGGTCTTTTTTCTATACACAGTATGGCTCAAGGTGTTATCAGGATTCCGAATTACTAACACATCTAGAAAAGCTAAGGAATTGTTTGCCTCTAACTCCATTGTGAACTGAATTTTAGAATTTATAGAGTTAAGATGGTCTAAAAATGCAGTTACTTTATCTAAAGGTAGAATTGTGAAAGTGTCGTCTACGTACCGCTTGTAGAACCTTGGATTTATGGGAGAACTAAGCAGGGCTTTCTCCTCAAAGTCTTCCATGAATATGTCGGCGACAATGGGAGATACAGGTGAGCCCATCGCCACACCATCTACTTGCTTGTAGAACTCCTCCTTCCACAATAGGTAGCCAGATGTAAGGCAGTGTCTGAGTAATACTGCATATTCTACGGGCATGTTGTTTTCTTCCAGCCTTCTAGTTACAATTGAGATGCAATCTTCAACAGGTAAGCATGTAAACAATGACTGCACATCAAAACTGACCATAGTTTCATTGTCTGCCAGATGTAGGTCTTTAATCTCGCTGACAAAATGGTAGGAATCCTTTATGTGTGCTCTTGTATGTCCCCTGAGTGGTGAGAGTATTTTCGCTAAGTGTTGAGCCAATCTGTAAGTTGGTGAATCGATTTGGCTCACTATGGGACGTAATGGAGCATTGGGCTTGTGTATTTTTGGTAACCCATACAATTTTGGTGATTTGGCGCACGTAGGTATTATCCATTTTACGTCCAGATTTAATTTTTCGTATATATAATAATTATTATTATTATAATTCTAAAATACAAGAATTATAATAATAATAATTCTAAAATACAAGAACTTTTGTCGGATGTAAGTACTTATAAAAAGGTTAAAAACGACCCAACAAATAGCACACTAAAAACAACTAGTGACCTCATAAAGAAACACTCCGAAAAATTAAATCTGGACGTAAAATGGATAATACCTACGTGCGCCAAATCACCAAAATTGTATGGGTTACCAAAAATACACAAGCCCAATGCTCCATTACGTCCCATAGTGAGCCAAATCGATTCACCAACTTACAGATTGGCTCAACACTTAGCGAAAATACTCTCACCACTCAGGGGACATACAAGAGCACACATAAAGGATTCCTACCATTTTGTCAGCGAGATTAAAGACCTACATCTGGCAGACAATGAAACTATGGTCAGTTTTGATGTGCAGTCATTGTTTACATGCTTACCTGTTGAAGATTGCATCTCAATTGTAACTAGAAGGCTGGAAGAAAACAACATGCCCGTAGAATATGCAGTATTACTCAGACACTGCCTTACATCTGGCTACCTATTGTGGAAGGAGGAGTTCTACAAGCAAGTAGATGGTGTGGCGATGGGCTCACCTGTATCTCCCATTGTCGCCGACATATTCATGGAAGACTTTGAGGAGAAAGCCCTGCTTAGTTCTCCCATAAATCCAAGGTTCTACAAGCGGTACGTAGACGACACTTTCACAATTCTACCTTTAGATAAAGTAACTGCATTTTTAGACCATCTTAACTCTATAAATTCTAAAATTCAGTTCACAATGGAGTTAGAGGCAAACAATTCCTTAGCTTTTCTAGATGTGTTAGTAATTCGGAATCCTGATAACACCTTGAGCCATACTGTGTATAGAAAAAAGACCCATACAGATAGATATTTAAACGGTGATTCTCACCACCATCCTTCACAGCTAGCTACCGTGGGTAAATCTTTGTTTCAGAGAGCACGAGGGATCTGTGACAGTAAACACCTGGCTGCAGAGCTCCACCATGTCAAGCAAGTTTTGCATGACAACAAGCTTCGAGTCCCGCGCCTACGTCACAGTGAACGAGTGAAGCCGGCCACAGTCGAGCGTGTACCTGCTATACTGCCATATGTTAGAGGAGTCACTGACAAGATTGGCTACATCTTGAAGCGCGCTTCCATCAAAACATACTTCAAGCCGCTGAAGAAGATTGGTCAGTTTTTACCATCGGTCAAGTGTAATGTCCCTCTGCAAGATGCAGGAGTGTACAAGCTTGATTGTGAATGTGGTCTCTCCTACATAGGACAAACTAAAAGATCAATAAAAACCCGCGTTAAAGAACATATAGCTGATGTGAAGAATCGACGCTCCGGGAAGTCTGCAGTCTGTGAACACGTACAGGATCGCCCCCGTCACTACATCAGATTTGATAGACCGCAGATCCTCGCTAAAGAACACCGATTCCTTCCAAGGAGGATTCGCGAGGCTATTGAAATCAAAAAACATCCTAATTTCAATAGAGAAGATGGCTGGGTGCTACCATCTGCTTGGGATCCTATAATAAATAAAATTAAATCCCAACCCAAGCATACAACTGCAAGACTTCAAGATACCATAAGTTCATACTGCATAGATCGGAACAAAAGTTAAATTTTAATCTATGGTAACCGCGGTTAACTATGACATATGGACGTTGAACATCTCAGTCCCGCCCGTGACCATGAGTGCTGTAAAGCGTTCGAAACGTCGGGTATTTAAAAAGTTAAATATACGCGATAAATTCCGTAAAAACTAGTATTATTTCAATGTGTAGTGTTCGCGTAAATATAAGAAATCATTAAACAAAGATCATGTTTAATGTCCATGTCACACCTATGCCGGTAGTTGTTGGGAGCCCTATGCTCGAAGTTGTTGACGAGTACGTTTACCTGGGACAAATAGTCCGACTAGGTAAGTCCAACTTCGACCGAGAGGTCAATCGACGGATTCAACTCGGCTGGGCAGCGTTCGGGAAATTACGACATATCTTCTCGTCAGGTATACCTCAATCTCTAAAAACTAGATTGTACAACCAGTGCGTGTTGCCAGTGATGACTTACGGATCTGAGATGTGGTCCTTCACTGCTAGCCGTATGAGGACGCTCAAGGTCGCTCAGCGAGCTAATGGAGAGGGCTATGCTCGGAGTTTCTCTGCGTGATAGACTCAGAAATGAGGATATCCGCAGTAAAACCAGAGTGACCGACATAGCCCAACGGATTAGTAAGCTGAAGTGGCAATGGGCCGGCCATATAGCTCGAAGAACCGATAACCGATGGGGAAGAAAGGTTCTCGAGTGGCAGCCTCGTACCGGTAGGCGTAGTGTAGGGCGACCCCCCACTAGATGGAGTGACGACCTGGTAAGATATGCAGGAAGTCGATGGATGCAGGTAGCTCAGGACCGTGCTTTGTGGCATTACTTGGGGGAGGCCTATGTTCAGCAGTGGACTTGTGAAGGGCTGTAATGATGATGATGATGATACAAATTTCTCTTATACATATCTTTATTACAGGGAGGTGGATATATTGGGTCTGCATATACTTATTAAACGCCTTGTGGTAGTATCTTGGTGAGTTTTAAAAAACTTAGGGAATGATTTTATAAAACGACAGGCTTCTTTGATATACAAATAAGGTAATGGAGGAATATTATATTTTCTAATGTAAGGTTTACAACTATCTAAATACCAAATGTTGATTGAGGCACGAATGCATCGTTTTTGAACTAAAAGTGCTCTTTCTACTTCAACAGAGTTAACCCAAAGCAATATTCCAAAGCTAAGCACCAATGATATGTAGTTATAGTACGCGGTAAGAGTAGACTCAATTGATATATTTTGCACTTGAAAGCAAAAGCCAAACGTTGAAGTTTTTTTTACAAACGATATCAATATGCTTCTTCCGGTTCAGATGTGTATCAATATTTACTCCTAAAAGTATATAGTTATCTATTTCATAAATTAAAAAAAAAGAAGTAAAGAAGTAGGTAAACATTTTGTTATTGTCGTATAAAATATTAAAGTGTTGTTTAGATGACCTGTATTATCTTTCACCAAATTCTTTTTCTATCATGTTGAATGCATTATGAGATTTTTATTCATAATTGATGGAAAAGATCGTAATACCGTTGATGCAGACTTTTTTCTTTTAATGAGATTTTTAAAACAGTTTGTCATAATATATTGAGATAGCTTTCATATTTTCAGACATAACTATTAAAATTTTTGTGACAGTCCCAGTTGCATAGCTGACATGAGTAAATTAACAGGCTCTTGTGATAAAGCACCATAAATATCAATGAAAACAAATTATAAACACGAGTTTTTGTACTTTTACTATGATTATTGAGTAGAACCGCATTGATAGAATATTGAAAGTCATCTGTATAAGCCGGTTATCGAACCAATCTAAACGTACATTTCATAGTTGGTACGTAAGCAACTCAAATTAGATCCGCGCTGAATCCACTAATATTTTAACTGCAATTTGAAGTTTTGTTCGAATCGCAGGAAACCTGCATATCTGAGATATTAAAAAAATATTTCGGAAATTATTTTTAGGTATAGGTATGTGAAGTCAGTCATTCCGCGTTAAAGTCAACTTTATCAACTCCTTTTTGACCTGGAATTCGCTGTGGCCTGTGCCCAGCAGTGGGATGTATTAAGGCTGCTACTTTTTTACTTTTAAAGGAGCTTTTCACCAGTGCCTCTACATGGCTAATATATTATTGCTACTCCCGTTCATCAATTGGATTTCCTCCAGAAACTGCCAAATAGTTGGATATTTGCCATAGTTGATACGCTTGGCATGCGATTTTTCAACTGCAATTTTATTTTATTATTATAAGCCATGATCAGATTGACGCTGCTACCCATCTTATATAGATTTCTACTGCTGTTCATGAATTTAGTTCTTCTAACACCTTCTCCATAAAAAAGAAATACGTTTATGACGTTTTGTGGTAATCAATATTCAATGGAACCAATATTAATAAAGATCATGAAAAAAACCTTATTTTATCAAAACTGTATCAACTTCAACAATGATTATTATGTAAATAACACATTTCCGATTCCAGGACAATTTTCCCTTCATAATGAAACATTGGAAGACGTGCCCAATATAAAAAGGTGTTGCTTGACGTATGATATTTATGCGATTCTGATAAACTAACTTATGTGTTTATGTATTGTATAATATTGCCAATATAGACACAGATACCAAGGTGTCTCTACAAGTGATCTAGTTTTTAATTTTAGTACGAAATAGTATTATCGATGTTTATAAATTCAAGCGCACGCGTGCGAAGTCACGGGTAGAAAGCTAGTTTGGTAAATAAAAGATGAATTTCGTAACCTTTTCTTGAAGTAAAATTGTGATTTAACTTCTCAAAGAGGTGGTGAAGGATGTCTTAATAATTTATTCTGTCACTCAAAAACAATTATCAAGCGATCCACTTGAGCTCTCCTGCTTAGATTCAGTCAATTAAATTGATAACAAAGCAAAAGTTTTTGTACTTCTGACTACGTTCTTAGAGAGTTTAGGAAATAAATAACAAAATTCAAAATTCAAAAAACATCGAAAAAGGATTAAATAACTTATTCAAAAAACCCCCGATTAAAAAGAAGTACAGAAAATATAAAAATGATAAGCATTTACAAAGGTTGTCTCAAGGTCTGTATTTATGAACAAATAATTATAACTTCCCTTAGTCCCTCTTTCCTTTGTATTCGTTTTTTTAAAGACAACAATAACGTCAAATACAGATACTACACAAATTGACCTTTCTTTATAAATCCAAGAAAATTCATCGAGGTTACCAGTCACTTCTGTGAAATAAAATAAAAATTATCATTCCTATGATTTTGTGACTGATTGAAATTACATTGGTTGCGTAGATAATTAATGTCTTTAATTGATATAAATTACTGCATCTCTTAGCTTTTCTGTATTGTAACTGGGAAAACAAAGATGGCAATGGAAGAGGTTGTTTATTCTGTTCTGTCCTGGGTACAAATAGCATTATACATGAACACTGCCGTTTCTCGTAAGTGATAAAAGAATATGCTGAGTACTGTTTCTACGAGTGTTTTATTAGATGGTAACGATGATCTATCTAGCTAGTAGTACTAGTAGTATAATATTAGTTACTAAACAGAATGTAAAAGCCAAATGTTTAACTCCATATTAAATACTAAACGTTACATTATAATCGACGTAGAAATTAGACTAAATCTTATTGCGAAGCAGTGATGCTAGCGAAGGAGGTGGCGGAGCGGGAGAAGGAGAGAGTAGCAGCTTTCCTCCCCGGCTGTCGCGGGAGACGCCCCGGGCGTCGGGGGCTACGTCGTGGCCCCCGGCCACCGTAGGCGCGGGCCTGTGGACGGCGAGCAATGGGTAGCTCGCCGTCCGTCCGTCTAACGACGACAGGCCGTGTCGACGGCGCGCTTCGTTCCACGAGCGCCTCAAAGAGCTGTCAGCAGCGTGAAGGGGCCCGCAAGGGCCGACGCCTGCTGGGGCTGCGGGCTGTTCGAAAGAGATACCGCGGCTCCGGAACGTAAGGACACTGAAGGAACACGGATGGTTTTTAGTCAGTAAAAGTCTGACACTCCCTTACGCTCCACCCAGAGCGAAAGGCGTCATTAGATGATTTTCCATCCGCAAAAAAAAGACTAAATCTTATCCTCAACAAATGTCTTTTTAGCCAACTTCAAAAAAGGAGGTTCACAATTCAACTGTATGTTTTCTTTGTATGTATGTTACGCAATATTTTTCACTTACCCGACCCGATTTTAAGGATTCTTTTTTATTAAATAGGTTAAATTTCAGATCTCATATAAATTAGAAGAAAAATTTTCACCTCTGACATCGAGATATGATATACACAGTGGCACAAGAATCAGTTGCAGTGCTAAGTTCCGCAAATTCGAATCCCGCACGGATCAAGTATTTCTAGCACTACAAATAATCGTTACGGGTCTGGATGTTTGTCCTTGTGAAATTTGTATATTTAGAACTAGAATTAACTAGCTTCACGATACGGAAGAAAATTCTAGTTTGGAGGTTATGTTTTATTTAAAAAAATAAAAGGAAAAAAATACTAACTTGATGGCCTAGTTAGGCGACTTTGTGAAATTGATATTCCATAGTTAGTCTAGACTCAAAAGGGACAAAGGCTAATTTCAAACTTTAAAAAAATGGAGTGATAAACGAACTTATATTCCACCTAATGGTGAGTGAGATGAAGTGATGTAAAGTGAAGTGAAGTGATACATAAAGTTACATTCCACCTGATAGTAAGTGGTTACGCGAGGCCATACACACCCGCAGCCAATTTCACCTCTGAGACTCTCTATACCCTTCAAATCAGAACGCAGGATTGCAATTACTGTTGCTTGACAATAGAAATATTTAAGGGGGTGGACCTAACCAAAAGCATTCCTAGACAAAAAGTAAGTCCTATCGCCCAGTGTTATAACATTCTTATCTCTTTTTTTATAAAATGAGGAAGACAAACATAGTCTCTGAGGTTAAAAAGTTGTTGTGGCCCATAGACACCTACATCTATTGTTGATAACGCGTGTAAATGCAGATGCGTTGTCACCTGTGAGGACTAAGATGTAATGCCTCGTTTCCAGTAAAATGAGGCTCCGGTTCTCTACACTCACCATACAAAACATAGCAGCGTTTAGCTGCTATTTTACGCTGGTATTCAGTGAGAGGGTAGTTCTTCCCTGGTCGAGCCGCGCCAGTCATGCTACAATTACACTACTAATATAGCTGCAGCAAGGTTCTGCCACGTGAAGACCCTAAAAGTGTATTTAATTTATTACAAGTAAAAATTTACTTTTTTGTGAAGTAAGGAATGAGTCTCTCACGTAATAAGAATTTGTCTCTAACCACACTTTGGTCATGATTTCTTATATTTTCGCGAACACTACACATTGATTAAAACTACGTCCCCCGTGACCATGGGTGCTGGAAAGCACCCGAAACGTCGGGTATTAAAAATAAAATAAATAAAATGCGATAAAATCCGTAAAAGTTGTTTCAATCAACACACTGTGGTAGTTTGATATCGAAAGGTCAAGACTTATTCTCAAAATATAGTAATTAGAATTGAAAATATCATATATAACAAGTTCTAAAACTTGATTGCGTAATGTTCTAAGCTACAAATCAGGAAAAGATTTCAGTGAGTGTCATTTAGATAATATATCTTTCGGCAAAAATTTCCGACTTCTCGTCCCGACCTTTGAGGTTCATAAAGTATCATTGCTGTTTACGCTTATTTATTATCTGTACTGGAGTTACCGAAAAAATTAAACCGTTGTTGTTCTAATTTCTTTTCTAAATTACCTTATTTTCTATAACGCATACATACTTCATATACCAGTTACTCTCCAAATAGTCAGTATTTCTTTCATGTATACGCTTTTTGATCAAAGCCCCAGAAAATATGAAGGACCCATCAATCAAAAATTTAAAAGTTATATCAGATATTATACAATTACGATTTTGCTAAATTTGGCACAGAACTTGTAAAACAAAGAATACATGAAAGTGTCATGTCCAATGAACAAAAGACGTACGTAGAAACGCTTAGTAATATAAAGGAACATATTAAATATTGACACTCTCCCATATTCATTTCACTTTGTCATTTCTATTCAGCAGAAGAATCTACTGCAGAGGAAGTGAGCTTTGTAAGTACTTTCGAATACTAAGCTCTAGTTTGCATTGATTAAGCATTTCTCTCTCAGTGTAAATATACGGTTGCTGTAATACATTTTCATATTTTTGTGTTGTGAAAGATATGAACGTTTACAATTCAGATAAATATGTGTGAGATTAAATGGAATTTCGGTGTACGGGTAATTTATATAAAAGATAAAATTGAACCTTATCTAGCCAACATTTTTAATAACGTCCAATCTGGAATGTCTCCTGATTCAACGAATATAGTAAAGCCATAACTTAATGATTTCTTATCTTTAATTTTCTTATTATTTTTAGACCATCTTAACTCTATAAATTCTAAAATTGAGTTCACAATGGAGTTAGAGGCAAACAATTCCTTAGCTTTTCTAGATGTGTTAGTAATTCGGAATCCTGATAACGCCTTGAGCCATACTGTTTATAGAAAAAAGACCCATACAGATAGATATTTAAACGGTGATTCTCACCACCATCCTTCACAGTTAGCTACCGTGGGTAAATCTTTGTTTCAGAGAGCACGAGAGATCTGTGACAGTAAACACTTGGCTGCCGAGCTCCAACACGTCAAGCAAGTTTTGCATGCCAACAAGCTTCGGGTCCCGCGCCTACGTCACAGAGAACGAGTGAAGCCGGCCAAGGTCGAGCGTGTACCTGCTGTACTGCCATATGTTAGAGGAGTCACTGACAAGATTGGCTACATCTTAAAGCGCGCTTTCATCAAAACATACTTCAAGCCGCCGAAGAAGATTGGTCAGTTTTTACCATCAGTCAAGTGTAACGTCCCTCTGCAAGATGCAGGAGTATACAAGCTAGATTGTGAATGTGGTCTCTCCTACATAGGGCAAACTAAAAGACCAGACTAAAAGATCGTCGTAGGTGGCAACCGAACCTCCACCGGAGATTCTTAGCACCCCCTGCCCCGCCGTTACCATGGCCGCCACCGTAGCCAGGAATAGCGGGGCCGCCGGGGACTGGGGGCCGTTTATTTGCGTCATTGCTCATGGAGGGATATTTGCCATAGTTGCCACGGTTGGCGATTGGGTTGGCAACCGCAGTTTTTTATTATGTTATTGTTGTTATTAGGAAGATGCTGCTGCCCATCTCCTTTCTGTGTCCCTCTGTCGCCTCTTACGACACCCACTGGAAGATATGGGGTAGTGGGTATTCTCAACCGCCACTACACGGCATCAGATTTGATAGACCACAAATCCTCGCTAAAGAACACCGATTCCTTCCATGGATGATTTGCGAGGCTATTGAAATGAAAAAACATCCTAATTTCAATAGAGAAGATGGCTGGGTGCTACCATCTGCTTGGGATCCTATAATAAATAAAATTAAATCCCAACCCAAGCATACAACTGCAAGATTTCATGATACCATAAGTTTATACTGTGTAGATCGGAACAAAAGTTAAATTTTAATCTATGATAACCGCGGTTAACTATGACATCTAGACATTGAACAGCTCAGTCCTTCCCGTGACCATGGGTGCTGTAAAGCTCTCGAAACGTCGGGTACTTATATAAAAATATAAAAAAAAATATACAAAATTTGTCATACACAAAGTTCAAAAATGTTATTAAACTAAGTTTGTATAAAAAGGGTTATTATAATATTAAGGAATTTATGGATGATAATAACCCCTGGGAAGGGTGATCGCTACCAAGCTATTTCTAATTTGTCTTGTGTTGTTGATTGTAAACATGATTGTAAGCTATTATTAAAAAAAATAGTCCCGCTGGGTTTCTTGCTGATTCTTCCCAGGACAGAGGTTTTTTTGCGAACCAGTGGTAAATTAAAAAAGTGACTTTCAATAAGTATTTTTATAATCTACATTGAATAAAAAAGTTTCTATTTCTATTTCTATTACTTAAAAAGTTAAATATATGCGATAAATTCCGTAAAAACTAGTTTTATTTCGAAGTCATAACTTTATTTAAAGTCTGTAGTACATTAGATCCCGCCAATTTTTGAACAATTTCTGTATTACCAACAAACTAACGTTTCGTTGAAATATTTTATTTTATGTAGTTATTATGATGGACTGTTATTAACCGTCACTTATGAACATCTACAACTTCAGACGCATCGAAGATAAGAAGCCTGTTTATGAGAAAGGAGTAAATGCTTCAAATTCTTAATGAGTTCTATTTTTCAAGCGCTTTTAGGCACGGCCTATAGTTATGGCCTATAGTCCGAATTACGGTTACGGTGGCCAGTCTTAACGGAGACTAGCCACCTGCGCAGGACAAGATTAAAGTGCACGAGTGTACGCGCAAGCACAGGTGCACTGTCTATTTCTTCATTCTAATGTTTCGATGGGATTGACATCCGACATGACTAGAGTGAAATCAGGCGCAGGAAGAACCCGGAACGTGCCTCCCGAGGCACCGGTGTGAATAATAATAATAATAATAATTTTAAAAAAATTGGTTGACCCTGCAAGCCACCCTGAAACTTCCCGCTACTTACAAATTCAAAGCGCTCCAAATTTCACCAGATTATGACGTTGAATATGAAATATCGCAGTAATTTAAAAAATTAAATTTTTTCGAAATTTATTGTTAACGATATCTCACGACCATATTAACCAATTTTGACTGGACCGGTGGCGATCGACGTGGTTTTAGCTGATTAGTTTTTGGAATCTATGGGTCAAGCCGTTAAAAAGTTATACAATAAACAAAAATTTTAACAAAATAGAATACCGACTTCAAAACAAAATATTTTAAAACAATAAATGCACTAAAAATTTTAAAAATAATTGCGTATTCTTGTATCTACAACTTACAATCAACTTATTTTTTCTACTCAATGTACGATCTATGCGTTTACCACGCAAGAAGGTAGGTACCGACTTAAACTTCACATCTAACTCAACACATATCTATGATTCACAAACAATTATCAAAATATTTTTTAGAGTTCAACTAAGCAAAAATTTTCAAATATATGTGTAGACTGCTTTAAAGACAATCAAATTATTAGGATAATATAATCTACAATTATTGTCATTTTTGGAGTCGGTGTCAGCCAAGGTATATTTCTAACTACTTAAACGTGAGATGTCTTACTATAATCATAACATAGATAACAATTGGCATACACAATTTACACACATAGACGCAGCCCTCGGCGCGGGCTTATCGACGCGGGCGCGGGGAAGGAGGGTGGGAAGGCTACAGAAGTGAGCGAGCCAAACGCGTACGCCGGCCATTCGCCAGTCAAGAAAAAGAACATATACGAGTTACTTGATTATAAACCGATTCCGATTCTTTTTCATTCTACACCGTCTTTCGTACTGTAATTCCTTATGTTTATTATTAAAGCTACATTTTCGTATAAAGGTTGCTAGATATTGTCACAGCATATTGTCGTATTAATATTCGTCTATAAGTAGGTTTAATTAAGTATTGTTATTTTGTTGCATTAAGGTTGTTAGAAAGGTATTGTCACAGCATATTGTCGTATTGAAGTTAATTTGGAAATAGGTTAATTATATATTGGTATTTTATTGTATTAAGGTTAACAGATAAGTATTGTCACAGCATTTTGTCATATTAATGTTCATTTATAAATAGGTTTAATTAGGTATTGGTATTTTGTTTTTTGTAATAAGGTTATTAGGTACTATCACAGCATATTGTCGTATTAATGTTCATTTATGAATAGGTTTAATTAGGTATTGGTGTTTTGTTGCATTAAGGTTGTTAGATAGGTAATGTCATTGGTACCTATTTTGTTATATTAGGGTTGTTAGATAGGTATTGTCACAGAATATTATTGTATTAAAATTAATTTGGAAATAGGTTAATTATTTTTGGTATTTCGTTGTATTAAGGTTGTTACTTAGGTATTGTCGAGATAATCTTAATGTAAAAGTGGACAAACAATTACGCCAATATTGGAACAATCGTCAAGGTTAGAGAGTCCAACATTTACACCAAACGATTCCCTCCAACCGATAATACAAACAGCTCGAGACTCCCAAATACAAACGATTACGCCAATATTGGAACATTCGTCAAGGTTAGAGAGTCCAACATTTACACCAAACTATTCCCTCCAACCAATAATACAAACAAGTAATACCCTCCAAACAACAACACAAGTCATTCAGTCTATCCAAAAAACAGTTCCGGTAAAATCAACCCATTTTCAGTTGCCATTACCAGTCCATAACTCCTTAAGCACCATTTATATCGAATCAACAGCTATGCTCCAAAATATAGACGATAACGTACCTAATTTAGAAAATGTTGTTAATATGAATAGCTCTTCAACGGATGATACAATGAGATTGGCCGCAATCACAAGGAAAACTGCACCTCCCTTGAATTTGGAACGTGAACGCCGTATGGAGGAATTATGTTGGTATTTTCTTTTTCCAAATGGCAGGAATGGCTTTGGCGAGGAAAGAGAAAATGCGTGTACCCCCCTTGATTACTTTCAAAACCGGGTAATGAGTATTGACAAGAGGTTCAACAGAAATGATTATTTATTTTATGCTCTATCCATTGTTGAATATTTTCGTGCAAAATCAAGCGTATCTGTGTCATGTAGGATGCGACAAGGTCATGGAGAGCAAACACCACAGGGACTTGTGGATAATATGCATCTCAAAAACTTAAAAAGTACTGGTAAAACTTGGATCAAATTTATACGGGACCACACGAGAAGTACCAGCTTTCAAATAAAAAAAGAATCATCGAAATCGGTTCACCCAGAAAAAAAAATCGGCAGATGAGAATACCGTCAATGCAATCGAAGTCAATTATATATGCATTATTAAGGATAACTGAAAAACTGCTGGTCAAACTTGAATCAAATTTATATGGGACCACACGAGAAGTACCAGCTTTCAAATAAAAAAGAATCATCGAAATCGGTTCACCCAGAAAAAAGTTCTGAGGTAACACACATAAAAAAAACGAAAAAAAAAACATACAGTCGAATTGAGTACCGGCTCCTTTTTGAAGTCGGTAGAAAAAAAACAGTTTTTCAAAATTTTTTTTTTGATTTTCCTCAAATCTGTCGGTCCGAATTAATTAAAATTAACAAGAAACGTAAGCTTGATGAAACACTTTGGAAATCCGCTTAGTTCATTTGAAACGGTCAAGCCGTTCAAAAGTTGTAAGAGGCTTACATACATCCGTACACCCACACACACACACACACACACACACACGCACGCACGCACGCACGCACGCACGCACGCACGCACGCACGCACGCACGCACGCACGCACGCACGCAATCACGCACGCACGTACGCACGCACGCACGCACGCACGCACGCACGTACGCACGCACGCACGCACGCACGCACGCACGCACGCACGCACGCACTCACGCACGCACGCACGCACGCACGCTCGCACACACGCACGCACGCACGACGCACGCACGCACGCACGCACGCGTGCACGCACGACGCACGCACGCACGCACGCACGACGCACGCACGCACGCACGCACGCACGCACGCACGCACGCACGCGCACACGCGCGCGCACACGCACTCGCACACGCACACGCACACGCACACGCACACGCACACGCACACGCACACGCACACGCACACGCACACACACACACACACACACACACACACACACACACACACACGCACGCACGCACGCACGCACGCACACACACACACACACACACACACACACACACACACACACACATACACACACACACACACACACACACACACACACACACACACACACACACACACACACACACACACACACACACACACACACACACACACACACACACACATACATACAGACGCCCAGACACCATGGAAAAATTTTAGAGTCAAGATTTGATGAAAACTTAATTTTCGAAAAACGTAGTAAAAAAGGAATGACTTCCCGATTTTTGAAAATGTTAAAAATAACAAAAACCACATATTTAATAGATATTGCAGTACCCAATACACATAACTTTGAAAAGACAGTAGCTGAGAAAATTAGTAAATACGCTGAGTTAAACGAAAAAATCGGAAGAATATGGAAGCAAGAAAAAGTATATATACTCCCTATAGTCATCTTAACCACTGGAATTGTCCCAAATAATATTAAACTTTTAGTATGATCTAAAACTTATAGACTTAACAGAAAACGAATACATAGCCCTACAATAAGCCGCGATTTTTAATACTTACAAGATAGTGAGAATGTTTCTGCGGTTGGAAGAAAATAAAATAGTTCAATTTCCCGCATTATCTACATCCACATCAAACACACTTCTCACACTGTAATATAATTGGCTAAAAGCCCGTAAATACATATTTTACCAACTTTTGCAAAAAGGTTGAGCAAATTCAGGCTTTTTCGATAATAGTTATAATAAATATAAGTTTTGCATTGCAGACATCCTTATGATAAATATAATACACCAAAAATTAAGAATCGAACACAAACTCATCCCTGATACACATATGCCATATTACAAACACATACCAACAGCCGTTCTTGAAAATACAAATTATAAGATGTACTACGACCGTGCTATTCTGACAAAAAAAACCATCCATTATAATAGAACAGATATTAGGCTCCAAGATAAAATAAATAACACAGTATATATAATCGATATAGCTATACCTAATACGCATAATTTAATTAAAACTATAACCAAATAAATAAATAAATACACAGATCTAAAAGAAGGAATAAAAAAATGTGGAACATAAAAAAAAGTTTTTATAATGCCCATAGTACTTTAGACGGCTCCATGGCGCAGTGGCTCAGCAACGATTTACAGCGCTAAGGGCCGCGGGTTCGGATCCCGCACGGAACAAGTATTTGTAGGCCATACAAATACTTGTTCAAGTTCAGTAAGTTCAAGTAAGTTCAGTTAGAAGTAATTGTTTCGGGTCTGGATGTTTGTCCTTGTGAAATGTATGTTTGTAAACTGCCCCCACGATACAGGAGAAAATCCTAGTGTGGAAGTAGCGTTTTTTGAAGAAAAGCAGAAAAAAAGAAAAACTTTCTACTACCGGAATAATCCTGAAGCACTGACAACATAGTTTGAAAATGCACCGAACTCATACATTAATATACAAAAAGCAGCAATCTTAAATACATGTCGAATCGTTCAAAAATTCATGCAGGATGACAGTAATGTAGCTTATCCCCTATTACAGTGACGGTTACTTGGTTTCAATCCGTAATCGCCATTTATCTACCAGCTTTTAGCTGAGAAAAAAAATTATAAAAAAACAAATATTTTACAAAAAAAACCTAATAAGCTTTTGGTCCGACCCGGGATTGCAACCCGTAACTTTATGAACAGCCATTGTGTTTACGTCCACTAGACTAAAAAGGCAGTCAAAGGTAAGCGATGTAGCCAAAGATGGTAAAGAAAACAACTTAACTTAACAAAAGCCTTGAAGAATCCCTCATGTTAGTCAGAAGGAAAGACGCTATACGCTTTTTGAACGACGGTGTATACCATTTGATTTGAATATGGGGTATATCGACAAAATTGGTGGAGACTAGGCGAGCGTCTGGTGGCCCAATAATGGAGTGGAGAGGGGGAATCAAGGCATGCAATTCCTGCGTACACCCGCCGTTTCCATGGCACAATTGCTTAGCAATCAGACCGAGGGTTCGACTACCGTACAAATATTTCTATGGCTTTCAAATAAATGTTATGGGTACAAGATATTTGTACTTGTGAAATGTATTAATGTTAGCTAGTCCCACGATACAGGAGAAATTCTTAGAGTGAAGGTAACGTTTTTAAAAATTAAAAATAAAAACACCGAAATGTTAGCCTGTGCGCCTGAGACTGGTAAGATTGGTTCTACGTTGTTGTCACCAATAAACTTCATAGCACGCCTTTTAATTGAGTCCAAAGTAACTAAGTTAAATTCAGTTTATTCCTTTGATACACAATTTACGTTGTTTACATAAATTACACGAAGCATATAAAACGTGCACGAAACGTGTTAGGATCGTCTGACGAACAACAAACATGTTTGGATTTCGTTTAATATGGCTTTTGAATACGGGGCACGCACATCCATAAAAACTTTGAAATATAAAATATGGCGGCTTAAAACATTCGTTCATTTTTTCATAATTTAATCCGCAAAATTGTATATTTTGATATTATTTAATAACTTTTTGAAATATTGTGTAATTTAAACATTTTCCTAATTTATTGTTTTCTTTAATAAACATTGAACTCTTGTGTATTATAATAATACATACCTTTATAAATCAATGTGCTATGTTAATTTGGTTTAATAGGTATGCCAAACCAAAGCTATTCATGTATCAAATTAATTTATTTAAAAAAATATAAGTTTAGTTTAGCAATCCTTTGACGTCCAGCGGTAAGCATTCCCGATTACATGAAACGGAAACATCGCATGATTTTGGAGAGACGTCATGGATATTTAACTGCCTAAACAAAGTGAACACTGGACGTTAAGTAATTAAGCTTTAAATTAAGCGTTAATTTTTACGTTGCTATCATCGGAATAATATAAATATAAGAAATTTTAACTAAATATGCACGATGAACAGTATAGGTAGTAATTACAGATCAGTACAATGGAAGTATTATTAATAATTAAGATGAGCGCACAATTTAGTTATTGTAACAGAATTACTTTATTATAAGTAAGTCAGTACTGTTCTTTCCATATCTTCTACCCCATATCTTCCCGTGGGCGTCGTAAAAGGCGACAGAGGGACACAGGCGGGAGATGGGCAGCAGCATCTTCCTGATGACAGCAACTGTATGACAAAAAAAAACTGCGGTTGCCAACCCGCTCGCCAAGCGTAGCAACTATGGCAATATACCCCCCATGAACAATTACACAAATAGACGGCCAGTCCCCGGCAGCCCCGCTATTCCTGGCTACGGTGGTGACCATGGTAACGGCGGGGCAGGGGGTGCTAAGAATCTCCGGTGGGGGTTCGGTTGCCACCTACGACGACTCGACCTGGCAACATTTAACGCACGCACTCTTAGGACTGACGAGAAGATCCTGGAGCTGGAAGAAGAGATAGACAAGTTGCGCTGGCATATTATAGGATTATCCGAGGTCCGAAGAGAGGGGGAGGACACGGTGATTCTCGAATCCGGCAACTTGTTATATCACCGGGAGGGCGACCATCTGTCCCAAGGAGGTGTCGGATTTATCGTCCACAAGTCTCTCGTCAACAACGTTGCAAAGATTGGGAGTGTTAGACGAGGCTCGCGTACCTGATACTCAGAATCACCAAACGGTATTCGCTGAAGGTCATACAGGTTTACGCACCAAACTCGGCACATCCCAATGAGGAGGTTGAGGAAATGTATGAGGATATTTCCAAAAGCCATGCATTCCTCCAAAACTCACTACACGGTGTTGATGGGAGACTTCAACGCAAAACTAGGCACAAGAGAAAACGGTGAGCTGAAGTTAGGGAAATTTGGAGTAGGGCAACGGAACCGAAGGGGCCAGCAGCTGGCCGACTTTATGGAGAAAGAGGGACTCTTTATGATGAACTCTTTCTTCCAGAAGCGGCCCCACAGGAAGTGGACCTGTACCCCTAGCACGAACATTTTGATCTATCGTATAGTTTACGCCACAGTTTAGTTTCAGTTAAATTTTGTATGGGAATTTGAACAGCGCTCCGTGGGCGTATTTGGAACTAAAATTCAGAAGCACGAACATCTAACGCTACGTTACGTGTCGCTTTCGTATAGTTTAACGTATAGTAAGACACAAAATGTATGGGAATCGGCAGCACGAATCTTTTTTTGACGTACGTTATCGTCTATACACTGTAGAGATCTACGAAATCTTTCTCACCGACATTTTTACGGTGAGAACGCTATCGAGAAGTATTAGTTTTAAGTTTTCCTGGGGTTTTCGTTGATTTAAGTTTAAAATATTTTTATTAACAACAAGTAGAATGCGATCTACGACTTTTTATTATTTTGTGTGGCATTTGGCAGTCGAGTCAAGAAAGCAAAGATGAGAATTAAGGTACGCAAAATTAACTATTTAAAGTATTACTAATTGGTATATTACATATATATGTACCCTTATTTTAAGTATTTATTTGATTAATAATCATTAGATTTTGATAGCTGTTTCAATTAAATATATCTAAATCGTTCCAGTGATATAACTCAACGAATTTTTATTCGGCAAACGGAAGACCCTCCGGATAATTCTGAATTGGAATTTAAAAAAAGATACAGATTAAGTAAAAATGCATTTAAATTACTCTGCCGTTAATTTTGCTCTGAAAACTTCAGAGAGAGTAAAACGATAAGCTTAGAGCTTAAGGTATAAAAATAATGTACAAAATTAAAGGACCTGCTGTAGTTACTCAGTTTTTTATTTTCATTTATGTTTCAGGTTATTTATGCTTTATTATTTTATGCAACAAGCTATTATCAACGTTTAGTCGGTATGGGTAATAACTTGGACCAAAAAAGTGTTATCCAATGTGTCTCTCAAGTTACGGAGGCACTTAACAGTCAATAAATAATAACCAATACCTTTATCAGGTTGCCCACTTCAAGGGCTGAGAGAGACGTCGTCAATGTAAAGTACTTACATACTTATTTTTAGCTGTGTTGATTTCTCTAATCTAATTTTTGACGGCTCCGTGGTGTAGTGGCTTAGCAAGGAATTGTAGCGCAGGGGGCCGCGGTTTCGAATCCTGCACGGAACAAGTATTTGTATGGCCTACAAGTAATTACTGCCTCCACGACACTGGATAAATCCTATTGTGGCGGTTTTAGTATAACTAGTGTTTTTGTGACTTTCTACAGATTTCTTAAAACATACAAGATAACGGGTGTTATTGGTTGTATTGATGGATCACATTTCCGCATATTATTTCACCACAAATATAATTAGAAAGAATCCAATACGCACCCAATACGTTAATAAGTTATGTTACATAAAATGTGAAACATTACTAATGAAAAAAAGCTTTTTTGGTATTGCCCCACGAATTTATAATAAACTACCTGATACAATAAAAAATATGAACTTATTTAAATTTAAAAAAGTGCTTAAGTAATGAATATAGACAAATGTTATTATAAAATTGACGAGTTCTTAAATGATAATTTTGACCAATTATATTGACTAATGATATTATTTTGTTATTGTCATCTATTTAATTTTATCAATGTAGCAATTTCATTAATTTTTATTCTATTTTATTTTTATGGCATGATTCTTATAAGAACACATCATTATATTTGTATGTCTTTAAGACAAAACATAGCGTACTAATAATTGTAACGCAAGACTTTAAATGTTTAAACCTACCTATGTTTAACAAATAAACTATTCCTGAAAAAGAGATTGAACATTTATTTTATTGCCGAAAGTATTTTCATTATTTAAAGTGAAAGTTGTAAGTTTAACGGTAAAAGAATGTCCACTACCCTATTCGAGATGGGCAGCAGTCTCCTCGCAATATCAATTAAAAAATTAAAAAACTGTGTTTGACAACCCACCTGCCAAGTGTGCCCGCTGTATATTATAATCTATGTAGTCCACTGTCAAGTTCAAAAAATATTAAGCAAATATTAAATTTAAAAATGGTTTTTTTATAGGGTAGGGTGACAAACGAGCACACAGTCCACCTGATGGTAAGTTGTTGCTGCGGCCCCTGAAGCACTGACAACATAGTTTGAAAATGCACCGAACTCATACATTAATATACAAAAAGCAGCAATCTTAAATACATGTCGAATCGTTCAAAAATTCATGCAGGATGACAGTAATGTAGCTTATCCCCTATTACAGTGACGGTTACTTGGTTTCAATCCGTAATCGCCATTTATCTACCAGCTTTTAGCTGAGAAAAAAAATTATAAAAAAACAAATATTTTACAAAAAAAACCTAATAAGCTTTTGGTCCGACCCGGGATTGCAACCCGTAACTTTATGAACAGCCATTGTGTTTACGTCCACTAGACTAAAAAGGCAGTCAAAGGTAAGCGATGTAGCCAAAGATGGTAAAGAAAACAACTTAACTTAACAAAAGCCTTGAAGAATCCCTCATGTTAGTCAGAAGGAAAGACGCTATACGCTTTTTGAACGACGGTGTATACCATTTGATTTGAATATGGGGTATATCGACAAAATTGGTGGAGACTAGGCGAGCGTCTGGTGGCCCAATAATGGAGTGGAGAGGGGGAATCAAGGCATGCAATTCCTGCGTACACCCGCCGTTTCCATGGCACAATTGCTTAGCAATCAGACCGAGGGTTCGACTACCGTACAAATATTTCTATGGCTTTCAAATAAATGTTATGGGTACAAGATATTTGTACTTGTGAAATGTATTAATGTTAGCTAGTCCCACGATACAGGAGAAATTCTTAGAGTGAAGGTAACGTTTTTAAAAATTAAAAATAAAAACACCGAAATGTTAGCCTGTGCGCCTGAGACTGGTAAGATTGGTTCTACGTTGTTGTCACCAATAAACTTCATAGCACGCCTTTTAATTGAGTCCAAAGTAACTAAGTTAAATTCAGTTTATTCCTTTGATACACAATTTACGTTGTTTACATAAATTACACGAAGCATATAAAACGTGCACGAAACGTGTTAGGATCGTCTGACGAACAACAAACATGTTTGGATTTCGTTTAATATGGCTTTTGAATACGGGGCACGCACATCCATAAAAACTTTGAAATATAAAATATGGCGGCTTAAAACATTCGTTCATTTTTTCATAATTTAATCCGCAAAATTGTATATTTTGATATTATTTAATAACTTTTTGAAATATTGTGTAATTTAAACATTTTCCTAATTTATTGTTTTCTTTAATAAACATTGAACTCTTGTGTATTATAATAATACATACCTTTATAAATCAATGTGCTATGTTAATTTGGTTTAATAGGTATGCCAAACCAAAGCTATTCATGTATCAAATTAATTTATTTAAAAAAATATAAGTTTAGTTTAGCAATCCTTTGACGTCCAGCGGTAAGCATTCCCGATTACATGAAACGGAAACATCGCATGATTTTGGAGAGACGTCATGGATATTTAACTGCCTAAACAAAGTGAACACTGGACGTTAAGTAATTAAGCTTTAAATTAAGCGTTAATTTTTACGTTGCTATCATCGGAATAATATAAATATAAGAAATTTTAACTAAATATGCACGATGAACAGTATAGGTAGTAATTACAGATCAGTACAATGGAAGTATTATTAATAATTAAGATGAGCGCACAATTTAGTTATTGTAACAGAATTACTTTATTATAAGTAAGTCAGTACTGTTCTTTCCATATCTTCTACCCCATATCTTCCCGTGGGCGTCGTAAAAGGCGACAGAGGGACACAGGCGGGAGATGGGCAGCAGCATCTTCCTGATGACAGCAACTGTATGACAAAAAAAAACTGCGGTTGCCAACCCGCTCGCCAAGCGTAGCAACTATGGCAATATACCCCCCATGAACAATTACACAAATAGACGGCCAGTCCCCGGCAGCCCCGCTATTCCTGGCTACGGTGGTGACCATGGTAACGGCGGGGCAGGGGGTGCTAAGAATCTCCGGTGGGGGTTCGGTTGCCACCTACGACGACTCGACCTGGCAACATTTAACGCACGCACTCTTAGGACTGACGAGAAGATCCTGGAGCTGGAAGAAGAGATAGACAAGTTGCGCTGGCATATTATAGGATTATCCGAGGTCCGAAGAGAGGGGGAGGACACGGTGATTCTCGAATCCGGCAACTTGTTATATCACCGGGAGGGCGACCATCTGTCCCAAGGAGGTGTCGGATTTATCGTCCACAAGTCTCTCGTCAACAACGTTGCAAAGATTGGGAGTGTTAGACGAGGCTCGCGTACCTGATACTCAGAATCACCAAACGGTATTCGCTGAAGGTCATACAGGTTTACGCACCAAACTCGGCACATCCCAATGAGGAGGTTGAGGAAATGTATGAGGATATTTCCAAAAGCCATGCATTCCTCCAAAACTCACTACACGGTGTTGATGGGAGACTTCAACGCAAAACTAGGCACAAGAGAAAACGGTGAGCTGAAGTTAGGGAAATTTGGAGTAGGGCAACGGAACCGAAGGGGCCAGCAGCTGGCCGACTTTATGGAGAAAGAGGGACTCTTTATGATGAACTCTTTCTTCCAGAAGCGGCCCCACAGGAAGTGGACCTGTACCCCTAGCACGAACATTTTGATCTATCGTATAGTTTACGCCACAGTTTAGTTTCAGTTAAATTTTGTATGGGAATTTGAACAGCGCTCCGTGGGCGTATTTGGAACTAAAATTCAGAAGCACGAACATCTAACGCTACGTTACGTGTCGCTTTCGTATAGTTTAACGTATAGTAAGACACAAAATGTATGGGAATCGGCAGCACGAATCTTTTTTTGACGTACGTTATCGTCTATACACTGTAGAGATCTACGAAATCTTTCTCACCGACATTTTTACGGTGAGAACGCTATCGAGAAGTATTAGTTTTAAGTTTTCCTGGGGTTTTCGTTGATTTAAGTTTAAAATATTTTTATTAACAACAAGTAGAATGCGATCTACGACTTTTTATTATTTTGTGTGGCATTTGGCAGTCGAGTCAAGAAAGCAAAGATGAGAATTAAGGTACGCAAAATTAACTATTTAAAGTATTACTAATTGGTATATTACATATATATGTACCCTTATTTTAAGTATTTATTTGATTAATAATCATTAGATTTTGATAGCTGTTTCAATTAAATATATCTAAATCGTTCCAGTGATATAACTCAACGAATTTTTATTCGGCAAACGGAAGACCCTCCGGATAATTCTGAATTGGAATTTAAAAAAAGATACAGATTAAGTAAAAATGCATTTAAATTACTCTGCCGTTAATTTTGCTCTGAAAACTTCAGAGAGAGTAAAACGATAAGCTTAGAGCTTAAGGTATAAAAATAATGTACAAAATTAAAGGACCTGCTGTAGTTACTCAGTTTTTTATTTTCATTTATGTTTCAGGTTATTTATGCTTTATTATTTTATGCAACAAGCTATTATCAACGTTTAGTCGGTATGGGTAATAACTTGGACCAAAAAAGTGTTATCCAATGTGTCTCTCAAGTTACGGAGGCACTTAACAGTCAATAAATAATAACCAATACCTTTATCAGGTTGCCCACTTCAAGGGCTGAGAGAGACGTCGTCAATGTAAAGTACTTACATACTTATTTTTAGCTGTGTTGATTTCTCTAATCTAATTTTTGACGGCTCCGTGGTGTAGTGGCTTAGCAAGGAATTGTAGCGCAGGGGGCCGCGGTTTCGAATCCTGCACGGAACAAGTATTTGTATGGCCTACAAGTAATTACTGCCTCCACGACACTGGATAAATCCTATTGTGGCGGTTTTAGTATAACTAGTGTTTTTGTGACTTTCTACAGATTTCTTAAAACATACAAGATAACGGGTGTTATTGGTTGTATTGATGGATCACATTTCCGCATATTATTTCACCACAAATATAATTAGAAAGAATCCAATACGCACCCAATACGTTAATAAGTTATGTTACATAAAATGTGAAACATTACTAATGAAAAAAAGCTTTTTTGGTATTGCCCCACGAATTTATAATAAACTACCTGATACAATAAAAAATATGAACTTATTTAAATTTAAAAAAGTGCTTAAGTAATGAATATAGACAAATGTTATTATAAAATTGACGAGTTCTTAAATGATAATTTTGACCAATTATATTGACTAATGATATTATTTTGTTATTGTCATCTATTTAATTTTATCAATGTAGCAATTTCATTAATTTTTATTCTATTTTATTTTTATGGCATGATTCTTATAAGAACACATCATTATATTTGTATGTCTTTAAGACAAAACATAGCGTACTAATAATTGTAACGCAAGACTTTAAATGTTTAAACCTACCTATGTTTAACAAATAAACTATTCCTGAAAAAGAGATTGAACATTTATTTTATTGCCGAAAGTATTTTCATTATTTAAAGTGAAAGTTGTAAGTTTAACGGTAAAAGAATGTCCACTACCCTATTCGAGATGGGCAGCAGTCTCCTCGCAATATCAATTAAAAAATTAAAAAACTGTGTTTGACAACCCACCTGCCAAGTGTGCCCGCTGTATATTATAATCTATGTAGTCCACTGTCAAGTTCAAAAAATATTAAGCAAATATTAAATTTAAAAATGGTTTTTTTATAGGGTAGGGTGACAAACGAGCACACAGTCCACCTGATGGTAAGTTGTTGCTGCGGCCCCTAGACGTCTACATCTATCCTCGATTACAAATCAAAATGCAGCTGCGTTGTCACCCCTGAGGACTAAGATGTAATGCCTTGTTTCCAGTAAAAAGGGTCTCCGGTTTTCTACACTCACTGTACGAAACACAGCAGCATTAAGCTACCATTTCACGCTGGTATTATGTGAGAGCGTGGTCCTTCCCCGGTCGAGCCGACTCATTCGTGCTACAACTATACATCTAATATAACTGCCGCATAGCTGTACCACGTATGAATATAATATGTATTAAGAAATTTATGGATGACAATAACCCCTGGGAATGAGATAGTCGCTACTAAACTATTTCCAATATGATTTGTATAGTTAATTGTAAAACAACATAATACATGATTGTAAACATTTTGTTTTTAATTTCCAGCAGGGTTTTGTGCTAATTCATCCCTGGACACAGGTTTCTTCCGAAATAGGGTAAATTAAACATAAGAATGACTTTTAATAAGTACTATTAATAATGTATATTAAATTTAAAAAATCTATTTCTGTTTCTATTGAATCCAAAATTTGATTCTCTACTGTGTTGTATATGTACAGAGCTTGAACGAATTAATACAGAGTTTGAATTTATGTTTTGACTTGTTTTTTGGGAATACGACTTTAGATGATAACTTTTCTATATTTATCGGTATTAATATTAAATTCTAATAAAAAAGTACTTCAACAATTTCAAGGAGACATTTTATTTAAAACATGGACAATAAAAAAGTACAGATTATTATAATATATGTTATCACACAGCTCGAAACTGCAGCTCAGTATCATGTTGACGAAGCTCAACGTCTTCTCTGTCGAATCCTCTCTTGTTCTAATTCTACAAACATCCTTTGTTTGCTTGTTATCGTTCTGTGTTCTTCTCACTTAAAAATAACATTATTCTAATGATCTGAATGTTTTTTGGGTTGACGGCGCGAAAATGGAAGTGGGTTGCCTATTGAGAACAGTTGGAGATTTCTTCGGTGTAGTAGATTTTAGTGCTGCTGGGATCTGGGAGGTGTTAGGGATGTAGGTTGCGTTAGGAATCTAGGATTGGTTGGAGATAAGTACTGGATCCTTGCTGCAGCCATGAGTGTTTTAGTCTTCATCATCTGAAAAAGATCGATTGAAAAACTTAAACTTTTTACATAATTTTTTATATTTCTTTCATAGTTATTTCCTTATTGTATCGTTGAAAATATTTATAGGTTAAAAGATATAATGAATAACTTGAATTTTAAGTAATTCTTATTATTTATTTAATTTTTTTAATCTTAATTTCAAATAAACATTTAACATGCTAACACACAACTAATACTTAAATTATGAAATTATTATTATTAATTTTATTTAAGTAAAATGTAGGTACTTACATCATGTGTAGTTGAAGACATACCAATAGCAGGAATTTCAGGTGGTATAATCATTAAATCTGTATGTAGCTCTGCAGGTATCACTGTTTTATTAATTTTGTATAGGTAACCAGTAACCACATAGGCTGTAAAATAATAAGTTATTAGTATTACACTGAAGTTATTTATATTCAAATATACATATTTTTTTTCTGAATTATATATTTTCATTGAGAAAGTGTAAAGTCATTATATTATCATGTTAAAGTGAAAGTTTGTCAGTTGATTTCTACTAAAGTTCTATTTATGTTAAAGCACCATGTTCTCTTGGTAAGTGAGAAATATTTTTAATGAGTGCTATGAGCAGCTTTATTCATTTTTGGCCACTTCTTTATTTAAATCACTCCACAATCCTTAAGCAAACCAAATAAAACGACAGCGAACTCAAAATTCATGAAATAAACTATGCAATTAAAACTTTATCTAAGCGCTCTTGATTTGTATTGAAGGTTTTAGAACAATAAAACTAGAACTTACTTTTCGCTACTTTTTTTCACTCCAAGACTTCGATTCCTTGGCTGTGGAGCAAATTACGTAGCTCTTCGTACTTTTGAATACACCACTGTAGTCCGTGCACTAATTCTGTGCTTTCTATTAATCACCATTCCCTAGAAATAAACAATAATCTTTGTTTAACAGAATGAATCAATATCAATAGACAATGAATACACAGACTGAAAAATAATCCAAACTCAATATAGTTACTTACGTTTACATGAAATCTACTATTATTGTAAACTGTGTGGCTAGTTCTTGACGACATCATTATTAAATTCAGCAAAAATTAGCTAAAACCAATCTAAAATACAAAACTATTAAAACAACATTACAACACAAAGCGCGAAGTCATATGTTTATCTTAAGAATGTCGCGTTCGGAAATCACAATTCATAAGACGTGAAACATGGTTTTATAAACATAAAAATGTTCCTCCGTAAATAATTATACAAGCAGTATTTTGTTTATTAACTGTTTTAAATTAATTAACACACTATTATTAATAAGTTTCTATACCTTTTCTTATTTTTACACACAGTAAAAGACTCTACAACTACAATAATATCAATTTATAAACGTAATCATTCCTTTTCATTCGTTCGTTTTAATATTGAGTCACAAGGTTTGTTTACATATAGTTACAATATAGTATCGAGTACACGTGAGTAAGAGATAAGCGTTCGTGCTGCCGACGACTGTAGCCACAGTTTGGTATAAGTTTTCGCTTAGTTGACTCGATACGAATTCTTGACGCAATTGTTTATTATTCGTGCTCGGGGTACTGGTCGATCCCCGACGGTTCGACAAAAAATGAGATTGACTTCATTGTGACGACCGGACGCCAACTATTCAGTGATGTCTCAGTGATCGCAAGGGTGAAAACTGGCAGCGATCACCGAATGGTTAGAGGCACACTGAACCTAAACGTTAAGTTGGAAAGGTCTCGTCTAATGAAGTCAACGCTCCGACCCCCTCGTGCTCTAATCCAGAATCCCGAAAACTTTCAGCTCGAGTTACGTAACCGCTTTCAGTGCCTACAAGATTGCAATTCAGTGGACGATATGAATGACAAGCTCGTGGAAACTGTCCATGCGGTCGGAGCTAAGTTCTGCAAGACCCGCCGCAGAAGAACACAAAAACTCTCCGATCACACTCTTAATCTCATGGCTATTAGACGGGAGATGAGGCTGCAATCATCAACAGATTTGACAACATACAGGCAACTGAACAGACAGATCTCCAAATGCATGCGGCGAGACTTACGCAACTTTAATACTGCTCGTATTAAAGAAGCGATCGAGCGGAACCAGAGCTCAAAAGTCTTTACCAGAGATCTGTCTGACAGTAAGAGCCAGCTGTCAAAACTGAAAACTGAGTGTGGCAGCATCGTTTCCGGGACACCTGAGATTTTGAGTGAGATTGAGTGGTTCTATGGGCAGCTGTACACATCATCGTTGGAGCCACACGCAAGTGTGAGTAATGATTCAAGAGCAAGTCTTATCCGACACTATTCCGATGATATCCCGGACGTCAGTCTAAGCGAGATTAGAATGGCTCTCCAGCACCTTAAAAACGGCAGGGCCCCAGGCGAGGATATAATTACAGCGAAGCTTCTGAAAGCGGGTGGAACACCGGTAATTGAAGTCCTTCAGAAACTCTTCAATTCCGTCCTCCATGGTGGCACTACTCCAGAGGCGTGAAGCAGAAGTGCAGTGGTCTTGTTCTTTATGAAAGGCGACAATGCTCTCTTAAAGAACTACAAACCGATTTCCCTTCTGAGCCGCGTCTACGTGCTGTATTTGAGAGTCATTACGAATCGTCTCGCACGCAGACTCGACGACTTCCAGCCTCCCGAACAAGCCGGTTTCCGAAAAAGCTTCAGTACCATAGACCACATACATACCCTGCGGCAGATTGTACAGAAGACTGAAGAGTACAATCTGCCACTTTGCCTGGCGTATGTGGACTTTGAATAAGTCTTTTGATTCCGTAGATGTGGACTATGAGAAAGCCTTTGATTCCGTCGAAATTTGGGCGGTGCTACAGTCCCTTCAGCGGTGCCAAGTTGACTGTCGGTATATCGAAGTGCTGAAGTGTTTGTACAGTAGGGCTACGATGGCTATCCGAGTACAGAACCAGAGCTCGAAACCTATCCAACTGCAGAGAGGTGTAAGACAGAGTGACGTTATATCCCCGAAACTCTTCACCGCTGCATTGGAAGACGTTTTCAGGCTACTGGACTGGAAAGGATACGGTATTGACATCAATGGCGAGTACATCACTCACCTTCGATTTACCGACGATATAGTCTTTATGGCAGAATCGCTAGAGGACTTAAGCACTATGCTCAATGACCTCAATAGTGTCTCCCAACGGATAGGTCTTAGGATGAACATGGACAAAACAAAGATCATATTCAATGTCCATGTCACACCTACGCCTGTAGTTGTTGGGAGCACTATGCTCGAAGTTGTTGACGAGTACGTTTACCTGGGACAAATAGTCCGACTAGGTAAGTCCAACTTCGACCGAGAGGTCAATCGACGGATTCAACTCGGCTGGGCAGCGTTCGGGAAATTACGACATATATTCTCGTCAGGTATACCTCAATCTCTAAAAACTAGATTGTACAACCAGTGCGTGTTGCCAGTGATGATTTACGGATCTGAGACGTGGTCCTTCTCTGCTGGCCGTATGAGGACGCTCAAGGTCGCTCAGCGAGCTATGGAGAGGGCTATGCTCGGAGTTTCTCTTCGTGATAGACTCAGAAATGAGGATATCTGCAGTAAAACCAGAGTGACCGACATAGCCCAACGGATTAGTAAGCTGAAGTGGCAATGGGCCGGCCATATAGCTCGAAGAACCGATAACCGATGGGGAATAAAGGTTCTTGAGTGGCAGCCTCGTACCGGTAGGCGTAGTGTAGGGCGAACCCCACTAGATGGAGTGACGACCTGGTAAGATATGCAGGAAGTCGATGGATGCAGGTGGCTCAGGACCGTGCTTTGTGGCATTACTTGGGGGAGGCCTATGTTCAGCAGTGGACTTGTGAAGGGCTGGAATGATAATGATGATGATGACTATTGCTTTCATCATTTTCTTACAGTGTAATTTTTATTTGTTATTTGCATTTTTATTAGTAACTGAAAAATTATTGAATTAATAGCTAGTTTATTTTTAGTCATATTTAATGTATTATTTCAGTTGTCGTCATCTTCCAAATTAATTTTATTGAAGTTATACCTGTACGTAGTATTTATTTTCTTTCTGTCATTTTTTTCATGACATTTACGACCACGTCAGACAATCGGGCCAGCGAATGTCTGAAAAAATGAAAATCCGGTATGACCGCAAAATGAACAACAAAGGGTTCAACCAATGTTCACCAGTGTAGTTGCACAATCCAGTCCGCAGCAAAGGGAAATCTCCTAAGCTTCAAGCTAAATGGGACGGTCCGTACCGGATTGTGACAAGCATCAATGACGTAACCTACTGGATACAAAAAGGTGCAAGAGGTACTCCTAAGATAGTCCGTGTGGATCGACTGGCGCGTTATTATGAGGTCGATAATGCTCGGGACGAGCATGTCTTAGAAGGGGCGGTATTGCGCGCCATAAATAATGCCCGGTATATGGCGAGTGATTATTAGCGCCATCTAGTATCAAGTAGCAGAAATAGGAACTTCAAAATATTTCTAAAACTTCCCCACTAGCGCCATCTATGCCAGCGACGAGGGCTTTCTGGAGGATTTTTCTTAAAACTTTTGACAATCTAGTCGAACATTCTAGATGTTTTCAGTGGAAAAGGTCCTATATAAGGCCAGTTGGTACGCGACCGAGGCAGTATTGAATTGGCGATACAAGCGAAGACTTGGGAGCGAAATAAAGTGAACTAAAGTGTTAAGTGAAAGTAATTATTAGTGTGTTTTGGTTTTTATTGGTGTTCGGTATTTAAAGTGTAAATTTTGGTGATTCAATCTTCAGTTTTTATTGTCACGAACCCTAAGCTCGTAACAATATGTGTTGTATTATAGCACTGTTGTTTGTACCAGTGATAGAGGTGACGCTAATCAAGTTTTATTTTTATTTTTATTACATTAAAGAATGATATTTTGTTCACCTGATGCAACGAATAAATAAATTATTAAATCATTATAAATATTTAGTTAATCTTAATAAAATAATCTCTGACGTCACCACCATAAGGCGAACAGTGTAACGTCCATGTAAAGGAACAATATTCCTTGCGAACTTAACAGTAAGTAATACACTGAGTCAAGAAGTACATTTATGAACTTTTAAGCTAGTAATATTGTGTAAGCGTATGTCCACCAGTGGAGTTTAAATGATGATAATAATGATGATGGTGATAAAATCACTAACATTTCTTTACGTCGTTTTTATAAGAATAAAGCCATGCTGCAAGAATAGATTGTAACACGAATAGGTTGAAATTTATATGAGGTATGTATACAGTTTTGTAAAAAAATTCAACTCTCATCAATCTTAATTATGTGTTAATTAGAGTCTAATTTATAGCTTTGTAATTTTTTGTTTGTTTCTTGCTACTACTTTGCTAATGGTGGTGTTCAAATGAATCAACGACAGAAGGCAAGTCGTTTAACGAATAATTACCTGTCTTAGAAACAGTTAACTCTAAATAAGTGTTTTGTAAGAAGTTAAACTGGCGAATGTAGTGTTTTTAATATTTAACGCGCAAAAGAAAAAATTTCGAAGTTTATTCAAATTCGATGTGAAGTAACAATTAAGAAACACTCAAAGAAATTTGAATTGATGCTGAGTTTGGCATATTACCAATGACTACGATAAAACGTGTTCCATTTATATTTGCCTAAACCCAATTTTGGAACGAAATTTACTACGTATGACAAATTATTACGTACACGAAACGTATTAGGATCATTAGGACAGAACAGCAAATAAGTTTGAATTTCATATAACGTGGCTTTTGAACACAAGGCACGCACAGCGACAAAGTTTATTAATTATAGAAAAATGGCGGCCTAAACATTCATTCATTTTTATTTTTGTATGTATTTAATACTCAATTATATATATATATATATATATTTTTAATTATTTAACGTTTTGAAATATTGTGTTATTTTGGTGTTTCCGTAATTTATTGCTTTAATCATTCTCTAAAATTCATTTTTTATTTGTTATTTATATTTGTGTCTGCAAAATAATAATATTAACCACTTCTTTAATTATTGTTTCTATTATCACCTTGTTCCAAATTAATTTTATTTACCTTTTATTATTGTGTTTCTATAATCTTTTTATACTATGTAGTTGTGTTACTACTTACATTGTTATTAGCACCTGTGATGGAGGTGACGCGAATCAAGTTTTTTTTAATTTTCATTACTCTAAAGAATGATATGGTGTTCGCTTTGTTGGTGCAACGAATAAATAAATAAATAAATCTATATAAATTTAAAAAAAGTCTAAATAATCTCTGACGTCACCAACAACCATAAATGGTGAATAATGTAAAGTCCATGTTGTAAGAAAACCATATTCTGGCGAACTTAACAGGAAGTAATACACTAAGTCAGGAAGTACTTTTATGAACTTTCAAACTTGTAATATGTGTATGACATCCACATAATAAATGAGGCGCTATATGAAGGATGATTCTTTTAAACTTACAGCACACAGCGTTTATTGTTGGCATCGCGAAAGATTAACTCATTATTACATACTGATGATGACAATAATTATGTTGATGATGATAAGCAAACTAGCGTTTTTATAGGTAGCTTTTATAAGTATAAATCCATGCAGTTTAGCATGTATAGATTGAAATTTATATGAGATCAATGTAGTAGTATAATTCTTTAAAAAAATCAGCTGTTCTTTAATCAATCTTAGCTATGTATAGTATATATTTACAGTCTAATTTATAGCTTCTTCATTTTTAATATAATAGTGTTCAAATAAAACCACGATTGAAGGCAAGTCGTTTAGGAAAGAATTACCTATCTTAGAAACTGTTAACTTTAAATAATTATATTGGTAGAAGTTAAACTGAAGAATGTAGTGTATTTAATACTTAACGCGCAAAAGGAAAATTATCAATATTGTTTTCAAATTCGATGTTAAGTAACAATTATGAAACACTCGCAGAACTTTGAATTGTTGCTGAGTATGGTATATTACTAACTTAGACCATTCATTAGTTTGAATGGTGGACTTCTTTGAAACGTGTTCCATTTATAACTGTCCAAACCGAATTTCAGAACAATATTTACTACAAGCTGCTACGAATTATTACATGACGTTAATTGTTCTTATGGATTTTTTATTTTATAAAATAGACGTTAAAAGTAAACTTATAATTTCACCTGATGGTAAGTGGATGCTGTGGCCTATAGATTATCCGCGATTTAAAAGCTAAATTTAGATGTACTGGTAAAATTAAGTGACCACTGAGAGCTTAGATAAAATACCCCATTTCTAATTAAATGATCTCCGGTTCTTAACACTGTCCATACTAAACACACTAGCAGCATTAATCTCTTGTTTTTCGCTGGTATTTTCTGAGAGCGTGGTCATTTCTTAGTTGAGTCAACCCATTCGTGCTACTAGTATAAAAGAACTGCAGGATTGCTCTCCCACGTATAAAAAGGTGTCTATTGACATAGCTTTCCCATCTATAGTCTGTATTGGATGACGATTAATAACAGTACAGCTTTGAACTTTCGCAGAGCACTTTGTATGTGTTGCAAACATGTGTGAAAACCTGACAAGACAAGTGTATGAGAATATAACTTATATTGTTTTACTAAGATTACTCGTTTTTACAACTCCTTTGCGTAGTGGCTTATCATCTAATACGGCGCTATAGGTCGCGAAATCGAATCCCGCGTGAAACAAGTGTTAGATATGGCCTATTATTCTTTCTATAATTGTATAACTGATATCGGTAAATTGCCGCCACGATGCAGCGGAAATTCCTAATGAGGGATTCATATAAAGCAATATGTATACGGCTATAGGAACTCAAACCCAAGTCCCATAGAATGGGTAAGAAGCAACGTTATAAATACGGTTTAAGACATTTATATTCTCAAAAGATTTACAAATCACTTACAGAGAATATACTTATTATAAAGAAAAAAAATATTAAGCCGATTGGCGTAATGAGCTAGTATTATAATAGGTCGCTAAAACTTATATTCTAATTGAGTGCTTAATAATTTATTTAGTAATAATTACACATAAGTAAATAGGGTAGTTGCAAAAGTATTCGTACCAAAGCTAAGCAGACCATCGTCACTTCGGTCAAAATTGAATGAATGTGGCGAGTTATTTGTTAAAGCCTATGTAGAGGATAAAGGTATAAATGTAGAGGATAAAGCTTAAGCTTTAAACATAGATAGGAAGGTGAATATTAGTTCTATAATTTTGGACTATAAATCAAGGCATAATAGAAAACCAACCAGAATTCTTTTAGATATTCTAGTAACAAAAAGGAAAAGTTATAGCCTACTACGTTCCACTAATGTACAAAGGCATATTTTAATTTTGTTGGGCTATCACTATCATCGAAATATGGAGCATATATTGCGCTGCTCCAGTCATTGTTGATGAACTTCACACATATCCTTAAAATATTTAATTGCTCAAATATCAAAGCATCAGCACACTACAGCGGAACAGTAGTGAAATACCATGCCAGCGCACCGCTGCCACTTTAAAAGGCGTAGGTTTGGCCTCACATGGAGTATTGTTCTCATCTCTGGACTTGGGCACCCCAGTGCCAACTCCCTCCTCTTGACCACATCCAGCGCAGAGTGATTCAAATCGTCGACGAATGATTTAACTGACCTATCGATTCTGATCTGCCCGATTCACTGACGCTGCAAAGAGATGTTGCATCCCTTTGCATTTTATAACGCATTTATCACGAATTAATTGTTTGGATTAGTTCCTAGGATTTACTTGGAGTTTTCATCCTCGTACGACTTTTTAGTGGAATCGTTTACCACAGATTCCGAACCGATACGACTTCTTTCAAGAAAAAAAAAACTCTTTTATAAAAGGCTGGCAACGAACTTGCAATTCTTTTGGTGTTGACACTTTCTAACAGATGATCCGCATGCTTGTTTGTCCCCTCTTCTAGAAAAAAGCGTGCTGATCTTTTCACGAAGTTAATCATTCAACGATGGGTACATGATAAAATTGATTAAATCAATAAAAATACATTCAAAATTGTTATTTCGATAAAGTAACCGAACCTAAAAGAAGCTCGAATTTCCATTTTTACTCATTAAGAAGTTTTAAATGGGTATGCTCTCATAATAAGGTTTCCCGGCCATTACGACCTCTACAAACAATCATAGAGCGCTGGATTTGAATTAAGAACATTGCAAAATAAATAAGGTGTACATTGTATTCAAAGAGTTTGTTTCAAGAAGTTTTTAAACTTCACAATTTCACATGAAAATTTTTTTTTTCATATTTTTTGCTATTAAAATATAATATTTCGGATTCGATTTTAAAATGTAGTAAGATAAATGAGTTTTCGCTTCCAAGAAATAGCAACGAGTATCAGCTGGTGCAAGTCCGATAACCTGTCTTTGCCTTCACTAGGTGGATTTGCGTAGATACTTCGTCAAGAAAATACGAAGAGACTAAGAAGAGATGTAATAAGCGTTATTACTAGTTTAATATAAATCCAAAGTGATCAAGTAATGATGAGAAATCATTGATAGTAATAATAATGAAGTAAATATAATATAAGAGCCGAGGTAGCTCAGATGGTTAGCGATCGCTGTAAATTTCGATTTTTAAATGCTGATTTACTACGTGCTCGGCGGTGAAGTAAAATATCGTGAGTAAACCTGTATGTGTGAGAAATAAGAAATAAATATTTTGAAGACTTTCTGAAATTCGTCAACATGCAATCGGTCATCGTGACGGACACTTCCTGGCCCCAAAACCCTCTAAGAAATTAGAGGGGGCCTGTGCCCAGCAGTGGGACGTACTCGTATATAGGCTGTAATTTTTACTTTTTTCAACATAAATATTGTAATGTATACTTTCTTGGGCATAGTCATTTCTGAAATTGTATTAATAAAATAGAAGCAGCCATATTTTGTTATCTGGCACCAACGCTAAAAGAACAGTTTCTAAAAATATATCGCTGTCTTGGGAGGAACGAAATGTTCAGAGACGTTGAAAGTAGAAAATAATGAACTATTCTGAGATGTGTTATAAAATAAATGTAATTTTTTTTCATTGAATAAAGGTAACAAACGAGCACACAGTCCTCAAAGTTAGCTGTAATCCATAGACATCAATCAAAACTTAATCATAATCTAAAAATCATAATGCAAATGCGTATTCATCCCTGAAAACAAGATGGAATATCTCGTTCCAAGTAAAAAAGGTATCCGGTTCTCTACACTCACCGTACTAAACATAATAGAAATAAGGTGCTATTTCACACTAGTAATCGTAAAAGCATGTTCCTTTCCCGCTCTAGCCAAGCCATTCGTTTTACAACCATAATTTATAGCTGTAGCTTACCTATTCCACGTAAAATTGATATATAATCATAAAATCAACTGTAACATGTAACTTGATTTCAATAAATCCAAACATGTGAATAACGGGCTAAATCTTCTTTGCTTTAACACCAACTTAAGAATGTGAAATTATTTTATTATTTTTGTATGAAGTTTGATTCATTATTTAAAAATTTATGTTTTATTATTAGATAACAATGGTTCTTAAAAAATTGGCTGCACTTTACTCTTTTGAGATATTGGATTGTTAAACTCTTTAAAAGTTTCGCCCTTTACGTTATCACTCGTCATCGTTTTATGACTTTTGTCACTTTTCCAAACTTCGAATGGACTTCTGAGTAAGCAGCGGGGAATTGCAGATTTTCATTAAAAATAATACAACACGAAATGACTTTTGAGATATAAAGTATTGTAAAAAACCGTAATAGCCTGAAGTCCAAAGCAGAACATAGGCCTATCCCATAGAATGTTATAAGAAATTTTATAGGATAAGCTTAAGCTTAAATAAGCTTAAATTCAAAATTGACAAAGGTATAAGCTTTAATAAATTTGTCCTGGTGAGCGATGTCAATGCCGATGTCATCTGGTAAGGACACTACCTATAATAATAAAAGCCAGAGCCATGTACATGTTTTGTAGTTTTGAAAAAAAAAGTTGTTATGTAAGAAAACAAGCTTTTGTCTTGTAAAGAATTTAAGAGAATCCATCACCCCATTTCCTCGCTTAGATATTGTAAGATGGGTAATTCCAGATGATTTTATGGCTTTCGATAAATGGGGTAATTAGCCCACCACCTCCCAAGATCCTTCCAAGCATTCGGTTATATGGACATAATGTTGGTAGTAGCACGAACATTCCCCAAGAAAATACTTTCTTGAATACCTGAAAAATTCTTTCATATCATCACAGACTATCAAAGTCCACTGAAGAAAAAACCTCCCATTGAATTTATCTATTTATACAAATTTCTCTATTGCAGTCTTTTATTGTCTTTTCTAATTCGGTCAACATCTCGTTTGCTCTGGAAGGAATATACTAAAACCAACGTAGGGCAGTAGCATCAAAGGTGCAACACATCTTTTTTATAGAATAAGGGTGACAAGTGAGCACACAGTTCAACTGTTGGTAAGTGGTTGCTGTAGCCCAAAGACATCTACATCTATCCTAGTTTAGGAATCAAAATGAAGATCCGTTGTCAGCCATGAGGACTAAGATGAAATGCCTCTTTTCCAGTAAAAAGGTTCTCCGATTCTCTACACTCACCATACGAAACACAGCAGCATTAAGCTGCTATTTGACGCTGGTATTCTGTGAGAGCGTGGTCCTTCCCCGGTCGAGCTGACCCATTCGTGCTACAATTATACAATTAATATAGCTGCATCACGGATATTTGTTATAGTTGCCACGCTTAGAGAGCGGGTTTTTTAAAATTAATTACTATTGAAGGACCGATGGAAATACGCTGCTGCCCATCAGACTTGTTTCCCTCTGTCGTCTCTTACAATCGCCAACGGGATTATATGGGTCAGTGGATAGTCTTCCACAAAGTAAAATATCCTTCCTATGGGGCAATCTATGGGGTAGGCATGCGTTCGGCAATGAACTTTAACGGATTGTAATGATAACAGATGTGTTGACACCACAGGGGACGGAAATGGAATTCCTCTCATCTTTTAATTAAACTGTCTCTCTTTACTACTAAAATACAATAAAAAGACAATAACAGCTTTATTTAAATTATCCATTCTAACAGAAAAGAAATATACCTATTTCATTCTCTGACATAATTTACTCTCTACAGAACCAAAATCTCCTACATTTTTTAGAAAGAACGCGTTTTGGTCGTCGCAATGTTTTGTTTTGTGTTTATCTATTATGTATCTCAGCGTTTGCTATTGTGAACCAAATGTGCATTATTCATTTACTCTAAACATTAAAAAAAAACTAAATATAAAATAAATTTATAGAGTTACAATACTTATAATTAAAATAAAAAACGGATAGAAGCTTCATCAAAACGATTACAAATGACTGAAGCAATTAATGAACTTAGCTATCTTAACAAAAGTTTTCAGTTCTTTTAATTGATTTCTATTATATGTCAAATCAAGAGAGATCAGGTGCAAGATGAACGGCCGAAGTTACGAAAACAGGCAAATGTAAACCGTGTGATGTACATTCACTGTGGCTGGATTTGATCGTATTCTGTATGGCGTTTACATGCATTGACATGCGCCACTTTGGTCGATGTTTGTGCTTTGCTTGGTTGGCTTGTGCTTTAACTGGTTCACAAGTTATTTTGTTGTGGATTACGGTCAAGTTCCAAACTTAACATCCCCTTCGGGCGGAACGCGATAATTGGTTGGCTCCACACACGCCATGTGCCTCCCCATACATTTTTTTAAATGTGGGGGAACGAAACCCTTGTATCGGTTATTTTTATATAAATATTGTAAGCCTTTTCCAAGCGGGAAGAGATTAATCAATAAGAAATTGATTAATGTAAGCCTGATACAAGTGGAATAGGGTTAATTGAATGTTCTTAACCTTCTTCGAGCCCTGTCTTCGTAAACGGGATTCCCCTAGCTTAAAATAATATAAGGCACTACCAACGGCCTTCAGTTGCTCTACTGATAATTAATTCTTCCAAATGATACCTAAAATAACTAAGTTACTAAACAAATACAACGTAAATAAGGGTCCTACCTAAAAAGATCATGCCATAAATATTACAAACAACCTATTACTACATCTTTAAAAAGTTTATTGGGAAAGATAAAAATATATTTATTAATTCTGGTTACTTTAATTTTATTACCTTACAATATCGATAATATGTTGCATACTGTTAAAATTATCTTTTGCATTGCGGACGACAGCACCGGTGATGCTTTATACAACGGCCGTGCCAATATTTTTCAAGAAAACGCCGCCAAGTAGCGGAACAAGCTTGTGACTGAAGCCGAGCTTCAAAGCACTCCCTTTGCTACCTCAGCTTACATCGAAATATTCGGCGTCTAGATGTCGAATAGTGTGCAGTTTCATGGTCACAGGAAGGGAAAGCCAAATTGGCGTGTCATCAGAGCTAGACAGTTTTTCACGTTGGCACATTGCTAGCAACATTACAAAGCGCAAATCCGGCCTCAGTGACAGCTCCAGCTCAGGAATGTTACATCGCTTTGCATTTTCTATCGCATCTAACACGAGGAGTGCTCTGAGGAATTGTTCGGATTAATTCAAGTCACCAAAATTCACGAACGCAAATCGCTACCACCTCAAAAGTCTTTGCCAGAGATCTGTCTGTCAGAAAGAGCTAACTGTCAAAGCTGAAGACTGAGTGTGGCAGCATCGTTTCCAGGACACCAGAGATTTTGAGTGAGATTGAGAGGTTCTATGGGCAGCTGTACACATCGTTGGATCCACACGCAAGTTTGAGTAACGATCCGACACTATTACGATGATATTTGGCATATCAGTCTGAGAGTGGCACTGGAAAAAATAATAGCATATTGGGGTGCGATTTCATCTGTTATAGACGCAATACTTTTAACGGAAATTCCCCATAGATCTGCTGTTTTCTAATGTTTTCTAATATTTAAATTTTGAAATATTTTACAGTCTCCATATAATACTTTAATAATCCAATATTTTATGTCTGTATGTATGATTATATATATATATATATATATACCTATGTTTGTATACATGAGTGAATAGATTTTTTTATTAATTCAGCTTTCAAATCTGAAATTTTGCAAAAGTTATAAGAACTAATGAGAAAACAACAATTTCGTGATGGCTTCGTGGTGCAGTGGCTAAGCAATGAGTTACAGAGCTAAGGGTCGCGAGTTCGAATCCCGCACCGAACAAGTTTTTGCATAGCCTACAAGTAATTGTTCCGGGTCTGGCTGTTTGTCCTTGTGAAATGAGATGGCCGAAATTTAAATAAAATAAAAAAGAAATTTAAATAAATATTTACATTTCATAGCAGCTGTTTAAAAATAATCAAGTTTAAAAGTATTTAAAGTGATTTCTTCTCTTTGAAGTCACTCTATAGCACCTTGAATGTGGCCATATGATACTTAAAAAGATCAGAGTAGGGAAAAACAATAGCTAAACTCATAAAAATACTTTATTTATGATATGTTATGTATAAAAACAAGCCTTCAATTAGTGAATTAATACATCAAAATAATCAAAATACACTAAAGGATAGGAATTTATTTATTTGTTTAATACAGCAACAGCTTAAAGATGTAGCGTTACATTATAGGATATGATTATTTTACTTTAGTACTTGCAACACTGAATCCGTCCATCAAGCATCAAAACAGTCAAAGTGACCACTCGGTATAAATTCTAGTGTGGAGGTAACTTTTTTTAATTTATTAATTTACTATAATCATCACAGCGTTGTTTTGGTTGCTTGTCAGTTTAGATGCAAATACATCATCACGCCAGTAAGCACAAAAAGGTAGACAGAGCGCAGAAAGCAGCCTATTTTGGTCATGAACATGAGCTTCCCCATAGATGGCCTCATAAGTCCGCATTTTTTTATTTTTAGTCGTTATTAGAAAGATGCTACCGCTCATTTTCTGACACAAATTGCCCTCTACCACATTAGTCAACAATTACGAGATGTTAGGCAAGTGACACAGTTGGAACACTCATTTTTGTTATTAGTATCCTATTTAAGCATTTTTGTTTAATGCATATAAGTCCATGCGTCGTAAAATAAATATTTTTGAAACTAGCGTATACCCGGCGCGTGCTACTACGTTAAAAAAAAAGAAAAAATATTGTTTATTTTTTGAAAAAAAGGAAATTTTGTTAACGTTTTAACAGTTATAAATAGTACCTAATGCATTGCTTTAGTAGTCTAATACCATATTCGCATCTAGTTTTATTTAAATGTGTAGTGCTCTAAATATAAGAAATCATCGCATTTAAAGTTGCCTTATTTACATAACTATAATTCAGATTTAGCTTGTGTAAGTAGTAATGTTCCTAAGCGAGCAACTATATACAAAATTACAGTAATACAATAAATTAATTAGTAATACAATAAAATTAATTTGTGTTGGTCAGTTATATTAGCCGGCAATCTTCAGCTGTTTTTATTTTGTTGTTTCCTGTCCGTAGCAGCTCATGCTTCTGTACCGGTTATTGTTGTAAATCGATTTTATAGCAAGTATTTGTCCAAATACCGACACGTGCCACGCTGACACAATCCACCTATTGGTTCAACTTGCAAATACCTTCTGCATTCGTGCACCCAAAATTTTGTGGTCATTAGTCCCGGAATCGAACCGGGCCCAACCATGTTTGTGATACTTCCATCTGAATTTAAATTACCATCCGTTAGCTCAACTATTTTTGTTCCTTCGCTCCGGATTTGAACTGGCAACACTATCGCGCAACCAAAGGGAATATTAATAAAATTACGTTATTTATATGTATTTATTTGATAGATATAATCAATAATATCTTAATACTATGGTTCGTTTACTATTAAAGACATAATTATTTTGCTAAAAAACATTGAGCCAAAACATTGGCCCAAGTTACATTGATTCCAGTCCCGTGGCGCCACAATCAAACTCATTCATGAATAAATTCAGATGTAGGTTGAATTTTATAATCAGTGTGTACATTTTATTATCATTGGAAATATTTTTTCAGTAGGCAGTGTTGATTGTGATTTTACGTTGATTTAATACAATGTTGATCTAAATCCTAACTGTTTAATTTTTTACAGGTTATAAAATCTACTGCTGAACATAGGTTTTTCCCATAGATTTTCTCATAGTTGCCACGCTGGAAAGGCGGGTACGCAATCGCAATTTTTTTTGGATTATTGTATGAATATACACTACTACATATCGAACCCGTTGGTGTCGGTAGGAGGCGACAAATAAAAACTGAAATAAGAAATGGACAGCAGCATCTTTCTGAGAACAAATTTATCATTATTATCCAAATCTAACTAAATGCTTAATTTTAGTCATGACTGGAACAAATACGGTGTACGATGTCCACTCGTAAGCCGTATTGCTACAACAAACTCGCTTACCACCAGCACTAAGATGATATGTCTAGGACACGTCGGTTAGCGAGTTCAAGTTTGCCTCGGTCTCAGTTGCTCATGAAGCAGCATACACGCCACTGTAACAATCCTTTTCATGTCGTATTTCTATTAATATAATGCTTTTACTTTTTTGAGACCTTCCACATATTTGCTTTATTTCATAGATCTTAATATTGTTTCCAGATTAGGTTTCGTGACAATAAAATCTGCCAAATTAATTATTAAAATTGAGACTTTAAGTACCGAACACCAATTAAAACTTAAAACAAACTATTATTTAACCACACTTAACACTTTAGTTCACTTTATTTCGCTCCGTAGTCTTCATTCGTATCGCTAATTTAGTACTGCCCAGGTCGCGCTCCTTACCGACTTTCTGTAGGACCCTTTTCCACCAAAATATCTAGAATGTTCGAGTAGAATATCGAAAGTTCTAGCAAAGAATCCTTCAGAAAGCCCTCGACACTAGATGGCGATAGTGGGAAAGTTCTAGAAAGATCTTGACGCTCCTATTTCTGCTACTCGATACTAGATGGCGCTAATAATCACCCACAATATACTGGGCATTAATTATGGCGCACAACACTATTATATGTCTTTAAAAGACAGGCCTGTTGGTCTAGTGGTTAGTGACCATGACTGCTATGCCGGAGGTCGTGGGTTCGATTCCCACCCAGGACAAATGTTTGTGCGGTGAGCATGATCATTTGTTCTGTGTCTGGGTGTAATTTATCTATAATATTTATGTATTTAGAAATATATAAATATATATAGAAGTATGTTTATCAGTTGTCTAGTACCCATAACACAAGCTTTGCTTAGTTTGGGACTAGATGGCGTTGTGTGATAGTTGTGGAATATTACTATTTGGGGTATCTATATAGTTTTCTCATCTGGTTGGGTTATATAAATATATAATTATAAATTAAAATGAAACGATAAATATACATAAATATTAATAACATAAAATAAATATAAAAATACATAAATAAATAAAAGCCCAACCAGATGGAAGCCCTCGGCAGGGGAGACCAAACGGCCGAGGGTTAGGAGGAAAGGGAAAGAAACCGGCGGACGATGCGGGCGGTATCGAGGAGCACCGCCTTCTGCATTTGAGCCTGGAGCGGTCCGTCGCGGAGTCCCAGTCGACTCAGATGACCCGAGGGGCTGACTGGGATTAGCCCATTCGCAGAGACGACTACAGGAATAATTTCGGCCGGCAGACCACCCCACATATCGGTCACCTCGTGAGCCAGGTCCAGATATTTTGTTCGTTTATCTGTTTCGGCTTTCACGAGGTTCTCGTCATATGGAATGGTAATGTCGACCAAAAATATCCTTGACTGTGCCCGGTCCATCAGCACAATATCAGGCTTATTCGCAAGAATAGTCCTGTCTGTGATGATGGCCCGGTCCCAGTAGAGCCTGGCGCGGTCATTTTCGAGCACGGCTTCCGGCAAGTACTTGTAATACGGCACTTTCCGGCCCACGAGACCGTATTTCAGAGCGAGCTCCTGGTGTAGAATTCTGGCTACTAGGTTGTGCCTGTGCAAGTACTCAGAGTTAGAAAGCGCCGAACAACCGGAAATGACATGCCTAAGTGACTCACCGGGATGGCGACAAGCTCGACAGACGTCGACGGTGCCATCCTTTAGGATGTATCTCCGATAGTTGTTGGTCTTAATAACCTGATCCTGTATTGCACAGACAAAACCCTCGGTTTCCCCGAAGAGGTCACCGAAACGTAGCCAGTTGAGGGAGGCAACTGTATCTACGAAGGGCTCATGTAGAACCCTGTAGTACCTCCCGTGGAGCTCCTTTTCCTTCCATACGGTCTCCCGGTCGGAAATGCTTAGTACTGCCGGGTCCTGCCATTGCTCGTTGGCTAAGGATAGAGGGGTAAGTCCTTTATCACTAGCAATGACGTCATTATAGAATGGATCATCCGATCTCGCCAGGAAGTAATTACGGAGGCTGCACACTTCGCGATTATGCATGGTGAGCGCGCTCAGGAAGCCACGCCCACCATGCTTTCGCGGCAAGTACAGCCTCATTACCGACGATCTCAGATGATGCATCCTATGGGACGTCATGGTAGTGCGGACTTTTCTATCCAGGGCGTTAAGTTCGGTCTGAGTCCACCTGAGTATGCCAAAGGTATACATTAGGACAGGCATGACCCAGCCGTTATATGCGTGTGCCTTATTCACACCGGACAAAAGGCTGTTAAGCACTTTGGTCAAGCGTGCATAAAACGTGTCGCAAACTGACTGTTTCATACCAGCCTCATCGATACCCATGTTCTGTGACATACCCAGATATCGGTATGTTTCAGCCTCGGAAAGGGTCCTTAAGTTGACGGGCATAGATAAGTCTATGCCCTCAGAGTTAGCAACCCTACCCCTCTCAACATGGAGGACCGCACACTTATCCGTCCCCAGCTCCATTCCAATAGAATTGCTAAATTCACAAGTGATGTTTAGCAATTCCATAAGATGGGAGCGACTGGAGGCGAATAATTTGAGGTCATCCATATAGAAGAGGTGGGTCACTTTTGTACCTCCTTTCCGAAGCTGAAATCCCCTCCCAGAACCCTCCAGTAAAGTACTGAGAGGGTTCAAAGAGAGGCAGAACCAGATTGGACTCCGACAGTCGCCCTGGAATATACCCCTTCTTATCCTTATGCGGCTTTCCGCATCCGTCATCCGCTCGCCTAGATGACAGAGGATCGTACTCCACTGCCCCATACACCGCTCGAGGAAGTCTCGAACTGTACGGTCAATCTTGTACAGCTCGAGGATCCTCTTTAGCCATGTATGGGGCACCGAGTCAAATGCCTTTCTGTAGTCTATCCAGGCGGCGGAGAAGTTCCGACGGTTGCGTTTCACCACTTTGCCAATGACCGCGTCAATGAGGAGTGGTTCCTTGGTTCCACGGCCGCCGCCCCGACATCCATTTTGAGCGCGCGACATCACCTGATTTGATTCCAGGTGACGAGTGATTCTCGCGCTCAAAATGGATGTTAGTGTCTTGTATATGGTCGGCAGACACGTGATGGGGCGGTATTTGCTCGGGTCTGTACCTGGTCTTTAGGAACCAAATGAGTGATCCCAGTAGTGAAGAGGCTCGGGAGCGACTTCTGGTTGAGAGCCTCTTGGAACTGTCGGGCGAGCACAGTGTGACACACCACAAACCCCTTCAGCCAGTAGTGATTCAGCCCGTGGTGTCCCGGACTTTTCCAGTTCGGGGCCCTACGGACCGCCTCAGCTACGTCATCCGGCGTTATAATGACGGGGTCCATGGGCGTTATACTCGCACACTGACTCGCCACAACTTCCGTCCAAGGGCCCTCGCTGTGGTTTATGGGCTCTGACCACAGGCCGCGCCAGAATGCTACAGTGTCGACCTGATTCGGTGCTGGGCCCGTTCCACTTACCATTGGTCGCTCCAACGATTTATAGAGCCTCTTCTGATCACTCTGGAAGAGACGATTCTGGTTAAACCGTTTCGACCTCTCGGTATATCGCCGAATCCGCTTTCCCCAAGCAGCGATTCTCTGCTTCAGGTCGTCTATGCGCTCCGTCAGTTTTTGCATTATATCCGGCTGGGACAATCTAACATTTGTCCCAGCAAATGCCATCCTGACGGTGCGCACAATCCTTGGCCTGTTGTTGCCTGACCTGAAGCATATCAGTCTGCCGATGAGGGCCCTAGCCTTTGCGATACGTTCTTCAATTCTTATTCTCCAGGCTGGGATAGCGCTACTTTTTCCAGTAGCGCGTCCAGCCGTGGAAAGTTTGGCGCCTATAATACGGCACACTGCCAGTGCGGCGCCAAAAAGAATTGAGTCCGTCTCGCAAAGGTCCCGACTGGCTTCCAAATAGGTCACCAGCATTGGGTTCAGAGCCCTCACGACAGCCCGATTCCGCTTGCTTAGGGCTATGCA